>MU226051.1:5708926-5720477 GCA_018584345.1 Thuja plicata | reverse complement strand
TTCTATTGTGATAGACATCTTATGATGTCTGAAACAGATCATGATAGATGATATCTTGCATGGTGGATTAAGTTCCTTAAACAAACCATGGCCTTCTATTGTGATGGACATCTTATGATGTCTGAGAGAGATCATGAAAGATTATATCTTGCATGGTGGATTAAGTTCCTTAATAGACCATGAATGTTCCCGCTGTAAGTATCATTGAGGGATACATGTGCACATTACCTATGGACTTTTTTTGAGTACTTGGTGAATATCACGCGACTTGATATTTTGAGGCCATTACTTTGAGTACATGGTGGATATCACGTGACTTGATATTCTGTGGCCATTACTCCTGATATCATGAGATGATATCTAATGGTGAATATTTTCTGATCAAAGATGTTGTTAAACATGTCATTCTTGATATTACGCTGAGGTAATATCATATCCTGTGTTTATCCTCCCTAGCTAAGAGGGAGTGTTGATGTTTTGTAGCTTCTGTCGGATAAATCCTATGAGACTATTGAAAATATATATGTATATATATTTTATTATGTGAGATAATATATATATCTAAAATAGTATTAGGAGAAATTAATTTAATAATGATTCAGAGATATTATGTGTGTGTGTGTGTGTGTGTGTATATATATATATATATATATATATATATATATTTATGTACTTACATAATCAATTGTCATTATATTAATCTCATAATAATGAATAGACATGTCTCTCCTAGCCTCATTCTCAATATAAATGAAAGAGAGATTGCTGCATTTGCAAAACACATACAACATAGAGTGCTATTACATTTGCAGCTATCCTAAAACTTAACATTTCTGTCATTTCTGAGCAGAATTTTATCAGTTTTTTCCTATATGTTGCTGTTATGTACAGCAGGTTGTAAACTTCATATTATATAATGAGTTTGGGAAGGATGTGATATGTTTCTCTGTGATTCAATTTATGAGCATTGTGTCATGAAAATAAAACATGGAACTCAATGTTCAACAAATCTTTTAAACCACCTGCATATTAATTTGCAAAAGAAAATCAGAAAATTCATTTCATTTCATCTACATGCACAATGTTTGACAAATGTCTAGTGGACAATGGTTGCAAAAATATTGGTTTGCAAAACAGGGGTGTATACCAACTAAATGCAGCCTAACTGATGCACAAAATAAGGGAAACGTTGATGTGAAACAGCAGTTATAACTTATGCACTCTCCTAAATTTGAGACTATTTAACATTAAATGATTTTACTTTGAAAACCTGAAATTTTGATCAAGTTTAGATGATAAAGGACTTACATAAATGATTCAAAGCACTTGCACAAGATGTATTTTTAACTTGGAGGACTCAAAATTTAAAAAATGTCACAATCAAAATTTGAGGGAAACATATTGATGCTGAGGGAAAAATAAAGACAAAATTGTTTTGAAATTGGAAGTCATTTGTGTTGGCTTATCAGTTAGAGCAAGCAACGGACAAACTATACTTTGTAGACAACATTTTCAACTTTTCACGCTCCAACTTTACATTATACTTCTTGGTGTGGTTTTTATGCACATTCGCACAAAATAAAATACCAAAGGTTCTCTACCCTGTCTTGAACAAAATTTCCAATGCGCTAAACTATGTGATCACAAAGTTGACTCCAAGGTTCCAAATGTAGGCAATTTTTCTGTTTGGGATAGACTCAATTGGTTTGATGGATGTTGGTAACCCAAGGGGACTTACGTAATCGTTCTAGGAATTTTACTCAATTCCAAGCTTTACCGACTTCTTTGAACACTTTTAATTTGAATGATATTGCTTGGAGTTCTGTGGACTTCTACGAACACTTTTGAAAATAGAATGCAAAAGAGGAGGGTTTTAGGAAGACAATTCTAACACTAAACTAGTCCTATGAACTAATCCTATGAATTCAAGAGACCAATACCGCAAAGGTGAAATCAAACCTATCTTTGCTTTGCCAATTTCAACAACTCCACAAAGATGGTGCAATCTTCAAAGGTACTTAACATATTTTCATATCACTCATGCTCACCAACATTTCGAACGATGAACAAAGTAATAGAAGTTAAGTTTATCATTCAAAAGTTCAGGCTAACCTTACACTACAATTGAAAATCATCCAATCATAAAATGTATGAACTTAACAATTTCACCATAAGCAATACTATAAATCCTTCATTCATCTACTAACAACTTGCAAAATAAATCTATTATAGTGAGAAACGAGAAACCGTGACAACTTGCGAAAGCAGACAAGTTTTCACCCAACTTCAATGAATTTTGTTTATTACTTAAGCTATATCTTTGCAACAATTTTTTCGGAATCACCCTTGCAAAATGAAATGAGTAGGCCTTATATAGAGACCCCAAGTACAATGGATGCCTAAGATTGATCCAAGATCAATGACCAAGATTATTCAAAATAACGTTAATTAGGGTTTTCCTTAACTACCACCTACAATCATTAAATGCTATCCAATGAAAATAAAGCATTTCCTATGGATCAATAGTAAAATTCCTTGCCACATGGGATGATCTTCTAGAAGCATGTTTGCATTATCTTTTTCCTTGGTGGCAAATTCGATGCAGCTAGTCATGGCGATGATATGGAGTCGTTTGATTCGTTGAAAATAGGCGAATATCACCTCATCCTACTTTCCCTTGAATCTGCCTTTGCATTTTGAACAATATCCCTTGATACTCATTGTCTCTCTCTTCGAATGATTTTTCACTTGTGTAAATTTTCCTTTGGCCTTCATGGTGGTCTTGGCCCCTAGATGATCATTCATTTGGCTTCCTTTAAACTTGAAGTTGTGTTCATCATATTTCTTCATCTTGAACGTCTTCCTTGTTTGGTGGTTGACCTTGAATCACTGCACTTGCACTTTCAATTCCATTTTTGGTTTCCAAACTTTATCTTCTTTGCTTGATTGATAAATTACTTGCGACTGCTGTGTTGATGCTTCTATGTTGACCTTGGTGTTGTAATCATCCTTGTTCATGCAATGCTCGACCTTGTGTCATCTTCTTGCTTGTCATCTCCACCCTTAAAATCACCATTCACTTGCACCTTCTCCATGTATGAATCCTTGCAAAACAAGAGGAAGGACTTGTGTTAGAACTAAAATATTTTGCAAGAAGATATTCATTAACACTTAATCAGAATTTGAAAGAAATCAACTCGTGAAGACTCATGCACATGATTTGTAAATTTACCCTCTAAAAGCTTGACATCCTGATTATAACTTATCAATCTCGCAAAATCAATTTCTGATTTTTTTGATTTAAGTCCTGTTTTCTGAGTTTGATTACCATCAGCCTAGAACTCTTATCTTTCAATTTTGGGTTTGCACACTTTACCACCTGATTTCTTCTTCTTCGATGATCAGATTACTGTGTCTTACCTCTAGTCTTGTCTCCAAATTCAACTCTTTCTGATTATGATTGGATCATTAGTCTGGGCCTTCTGCAATTTTTGATGTCCTCAAGTTCTGATTTCCTTCCTTCTCCAGTTCACACTTTCGCTTATCTGCTCTGTAGCTCACCTTGCATCAAACTACACTGTGATTGAAGTGAATGCCTTGATCTGCCTTTATAGATTTGTGAATCCTTTATTAAGGAGGTCAGCTGATGTTCTTTTCTCTTTCTGTAGGAAAAAAACAATAAAACTCTTTATCTTTCCTTATCATAGGCAATTTGTAAAAAAAAAAACTCTTGATTTTCTCCCTCAATAAAAACTTGCTTTATTGCCATGTGTGCAACTTGTGAAAGAAAACTCTTGACTTTCTCCCTTAGGCAATTTTTTCTTTTTACAAAAAAGCAATAAAGATTTTGATTCATTGGTGGAAAATTGCCTTCTATAAGGATACTCAATTGTCATTGGTGGAAATTTGATTTCCATAGGGATTTTTTATTTCCAACTTTTATCCCAACTTTTGAAGTGACCCCCCATAGGTAATTGATTTTTTGGGCTTGAGTGAATAATCAAACCCCATAGTGATGTTTTATTTCCAACTTTTATCCCAACTTTTGAAGTGACCCCCCTAGGTAGTTTGAGTTTTGGCCTTGAGTGGAAAATCGAACTTGAAGGGATTTTTTATTTTTCCCAACTTTTAGCTTGCTACCACTTAGCATTCTAGATTACAACCTTTTTGCATTTTGACTTGATCGACCTCAAAACCTTAAGAACTAGACTGGCATTTCCTAAAAGTAGAAATTTCTCAAATTGACCCATCAGTGCTAAAAATGACACTTTCTAAAAATAGAAATAACAAGAAAAAAAGAACTTTCTAAAAATAGAAAGTTGTCTGAAATCATCTCGGATAGTTGCATTTTTCTCCATTAACCTAACTGAACACATTTGTAGCGTCAGAATATCCTTCCACCCATGTTGGCACTAACCAACATTGGCTGTAGCACTATGAGGGTGACCTATTTGCCCTTTCTAGTCAAGACATTGAAATGATGACTTGATGACATGTGACCTATTTGACATGACATTTTGAATTTGATGAAAAACCTCAAAAACTTGACACTTTTCACAGGCAAGAAACCAGAGACAAACTATGACCAACCTAAGCAAACCACTAAATTACTAAGCAAAAGATGTGGGGGACCCCATTTGCAATGGGGCGTGTGTTTGCATAACACAACAATACTCAATGTAGTAAGAGAGGAAAACTTGTCTGTAATCGCCTACCTCTCATGCTACTTGTTGACTTCTTTAACACTTCATAACTCTGCAACACTTTTCAACACAATTTCTTAGTGAGTTAACACTTCCCGACTGCTGGCAATGTAGTTTCAGCATTGCGTGTCGATTTTATAGAGAATCATGTTGCGTTTTTGTGGGATTTTCCCATCAGCATTGCATTTTGGGTTTCTGCCAGTTTCCTGTGGTTTTTTTGCCATTTAACTGCCTAATTTTTGCTGATTAATCACCTGATAAATCACAAAAAAATGTTGAAAGTTGTTGACGAAAAAATCTTTAGTTTTTTGGGGAATAAATCACGGCACTCGCCCACTTCTGATTAATCACGATTTTTTGCCGTTTTCTATGTAAGAACCCCGATGGTTCTACTCCTGATTCACTGCCTCTGGAGTGTTTTGTTTTTGCGAAGTTTATGTTTTATGTGTTCTTTCCAGAAATTATACCTTTTTGTTATTTTTTTCAACATTATGTGAATTTTCAAATACAATGCTTGGAATTTCAGAAAAATAATTTAGCTATTCATTGAGCAATCGTATTTCTCTATCATTAAGCAATTCTCCCTATCAACTTTATTCTTACTTTCCCAAAACAAAGATTTACAAATTAAATTGCAATGCTGATAATGATGAATTTGAAAAAAATAATTTGAACCTGGTAACTATTGCAGCTAGCAGTTGAAACTCCAAAATCAACACAAGTATTTACTGATATGGTTCTGCTCCTTGGCCGCCAATTTTGATATATAATGATGCAACAACAAACCCCTAACGTGCTTCTCAAACACCCACGCTTCAACTACATACTTGCACGACTTCCAGTACCTGCGGCTGCCTTTTAAAAATTTGTATCGCTGCTAATACAGTCTGCAATCTGCCTTCAATGAGACTTTCTGAAATTAAATGAAGCTTCTACACTCTAATTCCTGCAACAATTGAAAACAATCCCGGCCTCTGGATGAAACCAAAGCGCTGGCATAATTCGTTGGGTGTCTCACCAATTCATTATGCTGAAAGACTTGGAAGAGTTCACAATTCTTCAAGCTCAAAATCTGAAACTCTTGTTCCAGCTTCTTCTCCACACAAATTAAGCAAAATGCACAAGGCACGAATGCCTCAATTTCGTCATGTAAAGGCTTTTTATAACTCACCAAATACAAATCGAGCTTGAAGCTTCAAGCTTACGCCTCATATAACTTAAAGAAAATATGTGCTTTTGTTGCAAAGTTTGAAATATAATAATTTATTATATTTCCCTCCATTTGGTGCACAACAAAATAATATAAAGTATATCTTAATAATCACTTATATCTCCCTTTAAATTGGAATGTTACATAATTCCTCATATGCACTTTATAATTTGACTTTATAGTCATTAAATAACCCCTTTTAATAATAAAGTCAAAAAACATTTAATGATGTGCACTTTTAATTAATTATTAATAAAGTATTACTTTATTAATAATTAAAATGTCATAACTCCAAAGATACTCATTATTTTTCAATTTTGTTAGAACTGGGAGGTCAACCGCTGCATCCTCTGTCCGTATGACTATCTTCCTAAAAATAGAAATGACCCTTCTGGATCAACCTTTGACTTACTATAAATAGTAAATAAGTCCAATCTGAGCCAAACAAATACCAAACTGGAACATACTGAATTCTGGAGAAGACAAGAACCTCCATTAACCAAACCTCTGCCTCAGAAGATCGTCTATCCACAATAATTAGCCTACGATGGTCACAATAATAGGCCCATCCCTCAAACTTTGATGCTCGCAAAAAAGGGAACATTACAGTCTGTCTTCCCTAAGATTGCTTGTCCCCAAGCAATCATGACTGCAAAGAAACTCCACTACACTGGAAGTCCAAAGGAAGACTGTGAAATACCCCAAACAACAACACTATTGAAGCACCAACATAACCACAACTGCACAAAGATGAACAACAAACCAACTGTCCAATGCCTGCGCCCTAAAATTGTGCATCTGAAACCATTAATGTACATGAGAATCATAAATGAAACTACAAATAATTCACACCATGTACACACTGCAATACACCCCGGTGAACTCAGACTGGAATCTCAATGTACACAAAGGATCCCACCTCACACTGAAGAGTGTACAACCACATATACCTGGATTCCAAATCCAGAATAGAAGCCTGCCAAGGAGAACACTCCCAGACTTCTGCTGCTCAACACTGATCCCAACTTCACCATACCAGAAGTGGTGAAGGAATCTAATGGGACCCATCAAATCTGCAGTACTAACACTGTCACCACTTGGGTCCTAGTATAAATGAAACTCACATCTATCCATCATACGGAGGTGAGAATATCTGGAAGCATCTGCTACTCTGAAACCCATACTACACTCTATCAGTCCTCCATGGATAAGAAATTCACCCTCTACTAACCTGCCATGGATGTGATGACTCTGCAAGTAGCCCCCCGCCAACTTGCAGCTACCGACTCCATCTACTAAAGATGGTGAATACCCATTCCACAAAGGATGGTATGAGTCCGAAGCCAATCAACACTGACGCATCATCAAGTCCTCCACTTGTGGATCAAAAGAGAAATGATAAGCACTCCTCATTGTGTAGTTATGGTGAAAGGATCCAATCTCTATCAATGGCTCATCACTAACAACTCGAGAATCAGGGTCCAATCTCTGACCCCGAACAACTGATTGGGCAGGGTCTTCGGTAACCCTCTTTGCAAACCCAACCACAAAATCTCTGTGGAAGCACTGTAGTTAGAGTATCTACAATCGCTCCCACCAAATGCCGAATGCCGCATGAACCTTGGATGAGAGTATCCTCAGCAACCCTCCTGAAACTCTAGACTCTCAAGTAGGTATTCAATAAACGAATCTGTGCAGTAAAAACAATATGAGGCAGAATCAACCTATTCTCCTGCAACCATCACATGATCACTCTGACTCTGTGACACAACAAGCTGTCTACCACCATCAATAGCATGAGATGAGGTAACTGATTTGCTTCTAGGGGAGGGGAACAAATCAATATGAGAGCTATACTCCCAACCAGACAACACCCCGTGAATCTCCTATGAAGATGATGGAGTAGTATCGTGTACCAACACACAACTCTTGAGAGAGTCCACCATTACCACACAAGAGCTATTAACAATCTGACTTGCATCACCTGTCATTGTACTGACCTCAGGAGAACCTAAAGCAACCAGTGGCTCTCTACCGCTCTCAACCAAAGTACTCATCCCATTTGAAACTACTGCACCAGAATCTATGATGGACGTAGCCACACCCTCAACACATCCATCACCACAACCCGTGGATACCAAATCATCACCAAATACCTTTGTAGGAAATTGAACTGTATCTGAAGCTTGTGAAGACTGTGCCAACCTCAAGTCCATGGACAACTCCTCAATCCGTGACTGAGACTCATGAAAGGCCAACTGTGCTCTCTCTAATGAATCCATAGTCACTCCTAGCTCATGGGTGAGCTCATCTACCTCCGCTTCCTTTCCCCTCAGCGCATCGTAGCAAGTGCAATCCCACTCGAGAAGATAGTCTCTGTTAGTCAAGAATTGTAAATAATTTTGTTTCATTATTCCAATGGCTTCTCGAAGTGTATGAAACTCTATAACGGAAAGACCACCATCACAATGCTCATCTGTCATAGGAGCGCTCCAACCATAGGTAGCTACAATCTGATGAGCAACATCAAAGTTCTCTATGGCCATGGCAATGGCAATCATTCTGTCATCAACCTTCAGTTGCCCAACCAAATGATGTCTCTGGAATTCCCAACTCCCATGCAAGCTCTTTGACACACAATCTGCACTGTGATATGAGGTCGTATCTACATTGCTCACCTCATGAAAAGTAGCTTCATGTGTGCTATCATCAGCACACACATCAACAACCGAGGTACTGCTGCTAAGCACCTCAACAAATGGCTCATCATGTAAAATGGAAGCTTCTGATATGACAGTCTCCTTGCACACTCCCACTTCCAATGTAACTGCTAGTCCATCTAAAGAACGACCCTGTGACCTATTACCAACAAATGAAATTTCTGATTCATTCTCTAAGGTCTGATATGAAAAATCAGACTCACTATAGCATGAATTTTCATCATAAAATGCATCATTAGAATCCAAATCTTGAGTACTAACATCATCCACATGTGAAATCTCTGTCATCTCATGCTGATGCAAACACAACTCACCACTGTCATAGAAATTAGAATTGTTATCATGACTGATAACAACTTCTTGGGGGATGAAAGTACCAACATCTCCTCAATCTGGAAGTTATCATGAAGTGTCTTGTGCCCAGCATCTTCTTTAATGTAAAACTGATTTTTAATCTCCATGGGATCAACTGCATGCTGATCACTAGCTGTTGAAAATTCAATATAAAGGTTTCTAGATGTCTTACCAATAAAGACCTCTTGTTTCTCTTCTTTTTGTTTTGTGATCTAGACCCCTTAAAAATGGAAGTCATATACCGTGCTAAACTGTCCATGGTTGTCGGGTTTGAAAGCAATTCATCCATCCTTTTTTGATTTTCCTTAATCTTCTCCAAGTTTTTCATTATGGCGTTTGACTGCTTCCTGGAAATAATCACGCTATTCAACTGGTTTCCCTGTTTAATTGATTTCCTGGATTTGTCCATAATTAAAACAACTACAAGAGTGCTGGTCGCTCAAGACAAACGTGTGAGTTCAATGATTTCCACCCCAACAGGATGGCAGGAAACTGCTCTCATACCATTGTAAGAACCCTGATGGTTCTGCGCCTGATTCACATTCTCTGGAATGTTTTGTTTTTGCAAAGTTTATGTTTTATATGTTCTTTCTAGAAATTATACCTTTTAGGTATTTTTTTCAACAACATATGAATTTTGAAATACAATGCTTGGAATTTCAGAAAAATAATCTAGTTATTCATTGAGCAATCATATTTCTCTATCATTAAGCAATTCTCCCTATCAACTTTATTCTTACTTTCCCAAAACTAAGATTTACAAATTAAATTGCAATGCCGATAATTATGAATTTGAAACTAATTATTAGAACTTGGTAACTATTGCAGCTAGCAGTTAAAACTCCAAAATCAACACAGGTATTTGCTGAGATGGTTGTGCTCCTTGGCGGCCAATTTTGATATATAATGATGCAACAACAAACCTCTAACGTGCTACTCAAACACCCACGCTTCAACTACATACTCACGCGACTTCCAGTACCTGCGGCTGCCTTTTAAAAATTGGTATCGCTGCTAATACAGTCTGCCATCTGCCTTCAATGAGAATTTCTTCAGTTGCAATTAATTTCTGAAATTAAAAGAAGCTTCTACACTCTAATTCCTGGAACAATTGAAATCAGTCCTGACATCTGGATGAAACCAAAGCTCTGGCAAAATTCGTTGGTTGTTTCAACAATTCACTATGTTGAAAGCCTTGGAAGAATTCACAATTATTCAAGCTCAAAATCTGAAACCCTTGTTCCAGCTTCTTCTCCACACAAACAAAGCAAAATGCACAAGTCATGAATGCCTCAATTTCCTCATGTGAAGGCTTTTTAGAACTCACCAAATACAAATCGAGCTTGAAGCTTGAAGCTTACACCTCACATAACTTAAAGAAAATACGTGCTTTTGTTGCAAAGTTTGCAATATAATAATTTATTATATTTCCCTCCATTTGGTGCACAACAAAATAATATAAAGTATATCTTAATAATCACTTATATCTCCCTTTAAATTGACACACTACATAATTCCTCATATGCACTTTATAATCATTAAATAACCCCTTTTAGTGATAAAGTCAAATAGCATTTAATGATGTGCACTTTTAATCAAGGTTACCCCGAGTTTTCGGGACGGGGACGGCATGGGACGAGATTCCGGGACGGGGATGGTAGGGGACGAGTTTCCGGGATGACAATTTTTTTGCCAAGGTTGGGGACGGTGAGCGGACGACTATATAAAATATAGGGAAATTTTAAAGTATATAGGGAAATTTGCAAATATACATGACATTCATACGAAAATATGGATAAAGCATGCCATTTAAACATCATAGAACCTTAACATACAAGTTTACAACATTTCATTGTTTCAAAACACAATATGCATTTAAAATTTGGAAATCGGCATTCATTGTCCAATGTCAATATCATATATGCATTAACATGTGATAACAAAAAATATCATATGTAAATAAGTTTCACATACAAAACCAAAATGCCCAAAGACTAAGTGCTGCCATATAGTTTCATGTTCAATATAAAAATCAAAATACATAAAAACAAAGCACACTGCTGCTCTTATTCCGATTCAACGAACTCTGCATCAGAATTAGAGTCATCTAAATCGTCACTGTCATGGTCCACTGCAAGTGCATCCTCATCTAATGGAACCCCAACCATTCCTAGTGGTGTCTCGTCCTCATCAACCTGGGTCACATCTTCAGGATCAACATCCCACCGTAATGCTGGAGTCTTCCTATACTGTGGAGTCTGACAATCCTGAAGTCGAAGAGCACTATGCACCGCCACTAGCTTCTCCGCTCGTCTAGAGGTAAGTCTATTCCTCTTGAGGGAGTGGATAAAACCATATGTAGACCAATTCTTCTCTGCAACAAACGAACTAGCAACCTGTGCAAGGAGGCGAGTGACAAGCACCTTCAACTTGTTGATGTGAGTTTTGTACCACTACATAACATATAGGAATTGAACACTTGATACAGGATATCAAACACTCAACCCTCTCTTGAAAAGTAATTACTCATGAAGGACATGAGAAAACTCCAAGGTTCCTTACAC
>MU226051.1:5693032-5706659 GCA_018584345.1 Thuja plicata | reverse complement strand
ATTGTCCAAGGGGTTGGACATTTCCGCCCAAAGGATATTTTCCTCTTCACCCAAAATGCCATAAAACACCTAACCTCAAACCCAAACCTCCTCAAAAACACTCCATCATGACCAAATTTGACTTGCCACCATGAGCATAAGGCTGGGCGGAAAACATGACCACCATGGACAGCCTGTCCCAAGGGCTGGGCGGAATCCGCCCAGTCCTTGGACACCTATCCATTTTCACAATTTGCTTGCCCTTCAAACATCAAAACATGTTGACTACCCGAATTTGAAGCCTTCCTAAGTCAAAATACCTATCATCAAAAGCCAAGAAGAAAGGAGTTGGGAGGGGGAAGAAGGAGGAAGGCTGGTCACCCTACCCCATGGCGGAATTGTCCAAGGGGTTGGACATTTCCGCCCAACATGGATACATCCCCAAACTTGGTCCTACTACTCCCTAGTTCATCAAACGAGGATCAGATTTTAAAGCAAAGGGGAAAGTCCAATTCTCAACATCTCTCCAATCGAAGCTAAAAAAAAGGGGGGTCCCCAAGAATTGGGGCGATGTGTGAAAGACCTCACAACACAACTGTGGTGTATTTCTCCCATGCCATGTCCACTACCCAATAGGATCTTTCTATGCCAATATGACTCTGTCCAACCTCGCCTGTGGTTTACTCAAGTTTGGGTTGCGGAGGTTTGTGAAGTCAAGGAACTGTGCGCGAAGTATAGAAGTCTCTCAGTTTGAAAACATCTTATCAATAGCTTTTGAGAAGTCATCTAATACCTCTGCATCATTATACGGAGGCTGCCTTTTATCCAATTTTGCATACCATTTGGGATTTAGAGCATAGACTGTCATACGAAGCGGGGTATTCATTATGTCCCACCTCCGTGTCACAATGGGCCTAATATGGTCCTCATAAAACCCCAAAGTAGGATCCTTAGCTGCAATATTTCTTTTTATCTTCCCCAACATACTGTCAAATGTCTCATACATCTCTCCAAGACTAGGAGAGTCTGTATCGGCATATCTAATGACCTCTACAATTGGGGAGATGACAACACAAAGATATCTGCAAAATGCAAACAAACAATTTGAAAGTATTATATAATCAGAATTAGAAATTTTAATATAATATAAAAATCAGCAATCTGAAGAATAACATTTAATTTTAATTTTTAAATAAAATTAGCAACTTACCTCATTGTGCCCCACCAACTATCATCAAGGATCTTTAGCATGACTTATCTTCCTTCAGCAGAGCTAGAATTAGACCATCTGGCTCACTTTGGATTCACAACCATCAATTGTAGAGCCTCGTGAACCTCTAGCATCCTCTCCATCAAGATGTAGTCCCCAGTTTTGGGACGGGGGAAATTAGGCTGGGGATGTGTCCCCGGATAACACCGCTTTTAGTTAATTATTAATAAAGTATTACTTTATTAATAATTAAAATGTCATAACCCCAAAGATACTCATTATTTCTCGATTTTGTCAGAACCAGGAGATCAACCGTTGCATCCTCTATCCATATGATTGTCTTACCAAAAATAGAAAGGGCCCTTCTCGATCAACCTCTGACTTACTATAAATAGTAAGTATACGAAAATGAGCCCAAACGAAGTCCAATCTGAGCCAAACGAAGACCAAAATGGAACATATTGATTCTGGAGAAGACAAGAAACTCCATTAACCAAGCCTCTGCCTTAGAAAATCCTCTATCCACAATAATTAGCCTACGAGGGTCACAATAATAGGCTAATCCACTTTGATGCTCGCGAAAAAGGGGACAATATATTCTACTTATATGCTAAAGACAACTCAAAGATAGATCAGTTGCATGATGGTAATGAGCATCTTGCTACCATTGATCTAAAAAATGGAGAGTTATTGGAAAAAGGATAAATAATATCATTGATATCAAGAGGAATGTAATGACCTGAACCGGGTCTTTCCCCAAATTTGCTTAATTATTTCTCAGACAGATTAAACATTCAATTGCATGCAATAAACCATTGATGCGATAGAAAATAACCAACAAATATATTCCAATAACTTCTCAACGAAATGGTATCGTATTATATATCAGCAATACAATAACCATGAATTACAAATTTCCCAATCTGAAATACAGAAATAACAGCAAGATCGGATGATAAGAACTTGTGAATACAATGGTGAACTCTGCTGTGAATCCGTACCAGAGATGAACTGGGGCTACGTCCAATCCACCTCTAAGCCAAAAGGGTTTCCGTCCTCACGACTGTATTCGAAAGCTGAAAGCTTCCTGATATCTCCAAGAGATAAATATAATATCAAAATCTAAGCATGCCACAATGAGACTCCAAGTCTTCTTTTAAAGATGCAACTATGACTTCAATTTCCACTTAAAGTCACTTTTTAAATAAAAATAACATTGGGTTGTAAAGTGACACAATAAAATAAAGTAGGAATCTTCTGGCATTAAAACGGAGGACCAAACGAACTCGGATGAAGACGTGTGATAGCTTGCCGGAAGGCTCTCGACGAGGCGCTCCAAGTCCACTACTGAAATGCCATGAAAATTGAGTTTTGCCGACTTACTATAAATAGTAAGTACCCTGGAAACCCTATAAAACTGATCCGATTGGCCTGAAACTGAAAACACCAAGACCAAACATCCCTCTGATCACCTGTCAATCCTCGGTTAGCCCACCAGACCATGATGAAAGGCTAACTATAAGGCACGAAATAATGTGCCCCAAAAGGGGACATTACAAATCAACCCTTCCCAGAGATTGCTTGCCCTCAAGCAATCGTATCTGCATGCTGTGATCCTGATCCCTGGATCCCAAACCAACCTCAGGGAAGTTGATCGACCAATTTGTTGTGGGAAACTGAAACAGATATTATGCCCTGACCTATGAAGCCATTCACTAAGCAACAAAACAACAACCAGTCTAATGCCAGGATCCCAAATCACTGCAGGATCAATCGTACCAATCTGTTCAGTGCCGCTATCATCTGTGAGAAAGTCCTCAACCAAACTGAGAACTACACTCTAATTGAGATCACTAGCACCTCTACGGTCAGATGCAGGGGAAAACCAATCCTCACACCGATCGGCTCCCTGAATAAAAACCAACCGCAAGTACGTCCTTCCTGGATCCCATAAGCAAAAGGGCCATTCATCTCCCCAGCTGACTGAAATATCCTGATGCCCTATGCCCATACTGAATGAATCACCAGAAATGTCCAACTGCCATAACACTGCCCCTCTGATTAGTCGCCCGAACTGGAAACTGTACTGAAGAGGCAAGGTACCCAGACTGTCGGACAAGGCTTCAACCTGCAAGCGAGGAAGTGTACCAAACCAATCACTCACCCCACACCTCTACAATAATCGGAAAAGAAAGTTCTCCGTAGGTGGGCTGAATGGAAAACATAATGCATCCCATACAGTGTGGCCAACATGCGATGCACTAACTAGCTCAACTAGAATTCCTGAATCAGCATAAGGATTCCATGATTGTCTCTCAATACCCGGAGTCATACAGTGTATACCATGGTGTGAAAAATTCACCCCAACAAGCATAATCATCATACCAAGCTTGATAACCTCGTACTGAATTAAGCTCTACCCGATCATCATCATCATGCCTAAAATATGTGGTGATAGAATTACCATAAGAACTGGATGAATTAGTGTGATAATGTAGAGGAGTAGCGGCTGTGTGGAAAGAGGAGTGATCCAAGGGATGCTCGCCAATACGAGACATCTCACCATCAATGAGAGGTAGTGCAAGAAAGGCATATCACCCATCATGCCACAAGACATAACTGCCCATCCTGGACTGCTGGTGTAAAAACCGCACTGCTTAGCAACTGAGCTCATCCCACTACTCCAACCTGGTGACCAAGATTCACCTCTAATAGCTGACCCTGGGTCCCAAATTCTGTAATCAACCTCATCCTCGTCATGGGGATAGGAAATACCTTCCTCATCTAGCTCAAAGAAAGGATTATCAAATATCAAATCAGCATCCATCTCAAACAAGAAATTGTCGATCGCCTGAAGGTTATCTAACTCATAAGGAAACTCTGGGTGATCCCAAGATCTTTTGGGACAACTATCCAAGTCATAGGTCTGCTGTATGCTGTCGAGCTCTTGAATCACCTCCTGAAAGAATTTGGACCTTTCCCTGTCGTCCTGTTCCCTACACTGACTAGTGGCAACAATTTGATTTCTTGCTTCCTTAAGAGCAAGGTGTGTGTGCTCCAAAGTTTCTTGAGCAATATTAAGTTCTCTGTTGAGCTTATTAACCTCATCATCCTTTTTTCTCAACTGCTCAGCATAATTTTCTACAACCTGTAATAGGTAGTCGCGATCCGACAGTAAACATAGATATTCTGATTTCCAAACCTCAAATGCTGTTTTGACCCCCTATAAATCAGCAACATAAGATCCAATCATTATATCACCTTGTCCTGTCTCTTTCTGAGCTTTCCTGTAAAGATCCTCAATAATCTGGTGAGTACTATCATGGTGAACAAGAACTGCAATAATAGCATCGTTATTGACTTTCAGCTAACTCTCCAAGGTATGCTTCTCATCCTTGTTATTTTTGGAAGCGTTATCTAATGGGTCATCAAATCCACATTATACATAAGTGAGGTGCTGCTAAAGAAGTCACATGACTCCTCATTACATGAATTGTTATAGACATCTAACTGGTGGTCACGATCTTTAACCATATCTTTTCCATCTTTTCTATGATCAAGTGTAGGCTGAGAATCAATGGAGGTTGGTTGCTCTTCTCTAATAAACCATCCTGTAACCTCTAGATTTGTTGCCTTTTCTTAAGCCTCTCCTTCATGCATTGATTCAGTATTTGTTTGACAACCTCATAAGGCTTTTCTTCCCTAACTGGTTTAGCTTTATGTTCACTTATGGGTTGATTAATGATAGCTAGAAACTCTTCATATAAATTTCTGCACCTGTCTTGTGCAAGTAGATCTCGAGCCAGATCATGATACTGCTTCCTTTCCACCAAGGTCTTGTGTTGTAGCTTTGGATGAAAGTCAATGAAACTAGAGAGGGTTAAATCTTTCTGAACCTGTGGAGGAAGTGTGTTATACTCATCATACATGCCGAGTATTTCAGTCTTTTTATCAGGCTTCGAAATTTGGGCTAGCTGTTGTTGTACCTTAACAAGATCCTTCCAGACTTTTCCCAACCCATGCATCTTTCCACGTTGGAAACTACTTGTCTCTGCAGGTGAATGTCCAAACTTACACTGCTCAAATTATTCAGAATGACACACAAAACTGATAGAGAGCAGTATTATATCAACTCAATTATAATCTTTGTATTTCTGCTTTCTGTAAATGTAGAAGAGTTGAATTTCTGATGTATTGTAATAAGTCTGCTGGTTCCCTTTCAAATGATTTAAAAAATAAGACATATTTCAAGCCGCAATATTTTGAATTTCACAAATTGTAAAATGCTGCCTTAGTTTGCCACTAAAATCTGCACTTTGACTACTGCTAATTTGTTCAGGTATTATGCCAACAGTTGGCATGCATTGATAGTTAAAAATCAACGAATTGTTGTTCATGAAGGTACTGCTTGCTGATGTTTGTTGATTGTTTCAGGATTGAATAGTTACAAATTTGCAACAACAACAGTCATCCAATCTTAACAAGAAGAAAATAAATGCAACGACAGACCTCAAAGACCACTTGGACCTTCTAGTCATTGAAATTCTGAAAATGAACCACTGTAATGATCCCAAGGGAATTCTGAGTTTACTCGGAATTAATTTCAATCAGAATATGTCACTGTTTATATCTATTCTCTGCCTTGTTATTTGATTAAGATGGTTTGGAGGTACTGGGGTGTAAGAGTTACCAAAGATGTAGGAATGTATTCCCAAAACCAAGAGGATAATAAATAACCATTATAGCATTGATATGGATAATTTCTGGGCAGTCAACCAACAATAAACAGTGTATGGCAAATCATTACTTTACATACATTCAACAATATATCTTAATGCAAGAGATGGGGCTCCACTTACAAGATATCCCAAATGCCTTCACCAGTATTGAAATGTCGAGTGTGGCGTAGATGCATGGCCTCAACGTGAATTGTTGTTCCTAAGGTGTCAACGCCACTGTCTTCCACTGAGTCCTCCCGTTCTACCAATACACGCACAGTGCTGACAACCGTCTGAGAAGTAAACTGGGCTCGGCTGATACTAGGGAGTGTGACCATGTGCTGCGCGTGATTGTCTGAAGCTATGGTTTTGGATGAGACCCCACAAATACTGGAACCCGCAATGCAACAACAGACGTTCCTTGATTGTTCACAATCCTTCCTACGCCCAACAATATATGCTATCCGTGACTATCTTCTCCAATGTCACATGTCCACAGGATAGAATATCTTCAATGATTGCTGCGTGGGGAACTGCAGTTTGTGCCTTACATGTTGGACTCTGCTCACCCTTAAAGATATTAGTGGAGACGTTACCACAACCACCACCTTCAACTTGTGCGCATAAACAACACCTTCTACTGTAGACTTCTAATGTGACCTCCAAGACTGGGTGTAGACACTCGTAACCCCTCCAACGTCTGTCTTTCTAGGCACGATATGTATCACCGAGCGTTCACAGGTTGACGTGCTGCAACGGAGGACATTAGTTCTTATTCCATTTTCTGAACTCTTATCTTGGGATGCCTGTGCTGACTTGGTGAGGAATGCTTTCTGTAACACTGTGAATAACAAGATTAAATTCTCTTATGGTTGGAAACTTAAAACTTCAAACATATTTCTCGCGGCGATATAAAATAAGACTATAATGTTATATGAAACGCCTCAAAAATAGACTTGGCCTATAATATTTCGTTAATGAAATATTAAGGATATCGTTTCACTTCATAAAAATCACTTACGGCAAAAATAAAACTTCCACAAATATTAAAATGAATCCTTTGCGAACTAAAATTTCCACGGCCCACCGCTTCTCCAGAAATATATTTTCCAGTTATAAAGCCCGCTTAAAATAAATAAATAAGCTCTAATAGAATAGACTCAATCCGCGTAAAATCCAGACGCCAATATTTTCAATGCATAATCGAGATTAATATTTCAAAGCAACCCGAAGGCTCTCATTTCACCAAAATATATCGGCCAATACAAAAATATGACTTTAATATAGCGGCAACCTTTTCAAGTCTTTTCATCATTGGAACCCACGAACCAATATATGAAATAGACTTAGTAATATAACGCACCACAATATTCAGGATATTCCCATCGATAGAATTTGCTTGAGGAAATACGCTTATGCTTGATTTCAGATTTCAGATTTCAAACTTAGAATATAAACTTCCAGGCAACATCCTACAATTCCCTGTCACTTAAAAAAAAACCCTCACAGGCTGGCAAGAAAACCAACTTTGATACCACTGTATTGACCCGAACCTGATCTTTCCCCAATTTTGCTTAATTATTTCTCAGACAGATTCAACATTCAATTGCATGCAATAAACCATTGATGCGATAGCAAATAACCAGCAAATATATTCCAATAACTTCTCAGTGAAATGGTATCGTATTATATATCAGCAATACAATAACCATGAATTACAAATTTCCCAATCTGAAATACAAAAATAACAGCAAGATCGGATGATAAGAACCTGTGAATACAATGGCGAACTCTGCTGTGAATCCACACTGGAGACGAACTGGGGCTACGTCCAATCCACCTCTAAGCCAAAAGGGTTTCCGTCCTCATGGCTGTATTCGAAAGCTGAAAGCTTCCTGATATCTCCAAGAGATAAATATAATATCAAAATCTAAGCATGCCACAATGAGACTCCAAGTCTTCTTTTAAAGATGCAACTATGACTCTTCAGTTTCCCCACTTTGTCTCTTCATATTCCACTTAAAGTCACTTTTTAAATAAAAATAACATTGGGTTGTAAAGTGACATAATAAAATAAAGTAGGAATCTTCTGGCATTAAAACGAAGGACCAAACGAACTCGGATAAGACGTGTGATAGCTTGCTGGAAGGTTCTCGGCGAGGCGCTCCAAGTCCACTACTGAAATGCCATGAAAATTGAGTTCTGCCGACTTACTATAAATAGTAAGTACCCTGGAAACCTTGTAAAACTGATCCGATTGGCCTGAAACTGAAACCACCAAGACCAAACATTCCTCTGATCACCTGCCAATCCTTGGTTAGCCCACCAGACCATGATGAAAGGCTAACTATAAGGCACGAAATAATGTGCCCCAAAAGGGGACATTACAAGGAAGTATTACAAAAAGAGGAGATTCCTTGTGATAGTACTACACATCCCTTTGCCATTGATGCCAAAAGGGCAGAGTTAGAGAAAGGGGGAGCATTAGAGAAAGAGAGAGCATTATGTTCATCTTACATTCACAAATGGTTTGATATCAAGGTTGAGATCAATGACAAAGGGGGATGTTGTTAGAAATATTGTCATTGATGTCAAAGGGATATTAATGTCATGATGATGTACTCTATTAATCATTTATCATGATCCTTTTAGTTTGGTTTGATGATCTATAACAGCAGCAAGTACAGTGATTAGAGTTTAGGATATAAGGCAGCAATTAATATGATTAAGTGAGAAATTAAAATAAAGTTAAGCAAGGCTGATCTCTTAGAGTTTGAGGGCCCAAGTATTGCCATATTTGCAAGGACGACTTCAATGTATGCTGGCTGACCTTTGTATTTATACAAGGATGTTTATATGTGCTGCACATCCTGTTTGCTTTGGCAATATAAATTAAGTTACATTCTTATATGCTGGACGATCTCTCATTAGTGCTACAAAGGCTGCATAAATTAAAGTTACATTCTTATATGCTGGGCGATCTCTCATTAGTGCTACATGGGCTGCAAGTTGATTTGTTTGAGGCCCTTCCCCTTAGTCACCGCCCTTAATGAAAATGGACACTAAAGATAATTTAATCATGTTTTAATTCAGTCCGACCTCTCTTGGAATTGATGCCTCCCTTGAGTGATGAGGTATGCTTGATGGGGTATAAGATAAAGTAAATTGGTGATGTAAAAGAGATGTACCTAAATTGAATATCTTTCCTATCAAGATTAGATTTAGATCAAAATCAAGAGCAGATCTAATTCAGATTTGAGGGCAGATCTGAAGGAATTAAAACAGGCCTTTTAAGCAGATTTGAAGAATGTTTATAAGCAGACGTTTGAAGGAAACTCATTCAAGGCAAGATTGTGAAGGGTGGAGCAAAAGCATATTATCCATCAGCATATTTATAACAGATCTTTAAAGAGAGGTTTGAGCAGACCTTTAAGGGAGTTTCGAGGAGATTTTTGAAACAGTTTTGAGTATATTTTTGAAAGTTTTGAGCAGATATTTAAGAGAGTTTTGAAAGAGTTTTGAGCAGACCATTAAGAGAGTTTAGAGCAGATCTTTAAGAAAGTTCTGAGCAGAATTTTGAGTGTAAAGGAAGATCTTGAAGATATTTAGAGTAGACATGTTGATGTGAGTTTTGTGACTTCGCAAACATGCAAGATGAAACACTTAGTATTCTAAGGTGAAACACCAAATATCAAATCCTCTCTTGAACGGAGACACCATGTATGCTAAAGATTGCAAAGAAAGATCATAGAGGCGACTCCAAGGTTCCTATTTATGCTGGACACAACTCAGTATATGATATGATTTGCTGATAATCACTTGGGGATTTACGCTAGCTTCTTTGTGGAGGATCTATCAACTTCTTGAACGCGAACGATATGGTGATTGAGCTCTTCAAATTAATCCTAACAATGGTTTGAAATAAAATGCAAATAGATGAGGGTTTAGAGATCTAGGCTACTTCTACTTCTAACTCCTAATGCAAGACAATGTTGATGTTGTGGTGAGACCAAACCAATCCTTGCTTCGCCATGTCGACTACGCATAGGAGGGTGCAATCTTCTAAGGGTGCAAGTATGATGTTCAAACCACATATTCATACATTTATAATTTCAAGTGTATGCCCTATGGTGATTTTACTTGGTTTATCTAGAATAATAGAATAACTTGAGAATGATGAATTTGAGCCATGCTATCATACAAACGTGGCTTTTGGCAAACTCAAATAGGCACCACTATGAGATAGTCTAAATCCATTTCTCTATAAAATGAGAGGAAACTTATCTTAAGCTCAGTTGCCAATTCCTACTATTAAATAATAGGGATAAAACATATAGTTGCTTGAGGACAACCAAATTCAGGAAGGGCGGACTGTCACGAGCCGTGATATATATATATATATATTACAAAATACATTTTCGATACAGAATTAATTTCTTAATCAATTCATTATATGAGTGAATATGTTAGTTAATAATAATAATATTAATCAATGATTTGAATAAACAATTATATAAATGATAAATAAGGTTCAAATGTTATTAATAAATAACTAAATAAAAATGTAATTAATAAATTTATCCAAGTAAGTAAATACTGATCATATATATATATATAATAAATATTCATCATTATTCAATAAATAAAAATATATATTTATTAACAAAATAATTGGTAATCAGCGACAGTTAGCAAAAATATAACCTCAATACCATTATCGACTAAGTAGTCAATTATATTTAATGGACTCCAAACTTGGCGACTGCTCACCATGCCCAGCAATTGAAGGATCACGTCTGCAGGAATGAAGGGATATAAAACAGACGTGGTCTCCTAGTCAGGGGGGAAGGGACGCAGCCAACGTAGAAGTAGAGTCAGCACTGGACTAGTAAAGAGACAGCAAGGAAATTACTTGCGTCTGGTTAATAAGGTATGTGAAACCTCATTCAATACTTAAGCGATCACCTTGTATTAACTTGTATTGAGGTGTATATTTATAAGAAAATCATGACTGTCGATGATCTTATATATATATATTTATGTAAATATACATATGTGAATAAGATTACAGAATTCTGTTAACAGGGATTAATATGGAATGAATTTTGGGGATGATAAAAAAGATCAGAAATTATTATTTTATTCATTAAGGAAATGAAATAGAAATGAAAGATTACTAATGATTATAAGTACTCACCAGAGGATGAGAGTTATTATCTTATTATCTATCATCTGTGCACCCATTAAATCATATTATAATGCTGTCAGCTTCATGTGACAGCAAAGCATGCTGAAACTTAGATATGAATCAACTCTGGCCTACAAAAATATTATATCAGAATGCTACTAGGAATAAATGGCCAGTATATGTGTGGTAAATCTATACTCGATAATAATTAGAATTATATAGATATGTGTATTATATATTTGAATTATATATCAGACTATAAGATCATATAACTAGAAGAATTAATATATTTTGAATGTAAGAATTGCAATATATAAATAAATTAACACACACACACACACACACACACACACATATTAATAAGAATGAAATCTGAATTATATATCCATTATGTTATACATGTTTATTCGTATTCATAATATACAAGATCATAATATATAAGCTAATTCCTTAATCACTCGCTAATACTACTAAGTGGGTAGGGAGTTTGTGAAGGGAGAGGAGTAATTCGGTCACATTGAGGTGGAGATCCCAAAACGGGTGAGAAACATGTGGGAACCTCTTGTAGGCTGTTTCCATATCCGAGCATAGTAATTCTACCATCCACCATAGGTATTAGTCAAGATTAGGAATGTAGCCTTATTATGGAACCCAATAATAGTATACATGTGTTGTTCCTTGATTCTTCATACTGAACTATGATAATAATAGAGTATGAATATATGATCAAGTGATAAGTATACACCTAATATACATACTTAAAGAAATTTAATTGCTTAACTTCTGCCCAATTCTATGTCTTTTGTTCACTATTAAGACAGTCCTTGAAAGGGGTCATTACATGTCTTCTATCAAAAGATATTGGTGTCTCCTTCTAAGTTGGTGCTTAGTTGTGGGGATTGGTGCCACCAATAGGTTGATGCCTACAAATTATAGGGATGGGTATCTCCAATAGGTTGGTGTCTCTTGTGGGTTGGTGCCTACAAAGTTTGTAGGTCAAGTTTACATAAGCACTATTTTGTTGTGGTCTTCTCTCGTAAGTGTTTCCACACAAATTGTGTGTTTTTCTCGTGCTCTTGTTACTAATAATGCACAATTGATATTATTGTGATTATGTTAAAAAAGTAAAAGATTGTATTATATTGTCACACCCCCCACCCCACTCCCCAGTATAATCATGTTAGACTAATATGCTTCTTGAAAGTTTTAGATCTTGCTATTTGAATTTTATTGCCTTGTTACTGGCGCAAGAGCACCTCATAAGTAGATAGAGCAAAGGATGAAGACACCATGGAAGCATGGAGGAGAGATGAAGTCTTGGGATGAAATCAATCTCAATGTATTGAAGCCCATAATGTATAAGGGCAATAAATGTAATAAATTAATGTAATGTCTTGAAGGTCCTGATAAGGACCTTAGGACTAAAAACTTGAAAATGATGACAATGTGATGTCAGAATAGGCTAGGAGAGTCTAGGAGTGTTTAATAAGGTATTTTGAATCCATAAGTGTCAATGGTTTTCACTTTACTAAGTAAATAAGCCATTTCCCTAATTTGAAAATTCAAAAGTTTGAAATGTAACGGCTAGTTAGGAAATTGGTGGGAAAATGGTTTTAGGGAGTTCAACGGCTTAACTAAGCCATGTAACCGATCCAAATTGGTTGGGGGCAGTTTGTAGGGAGTTTATAAGATGGGGTTCAGTGATTGTACGAAGAGAGAGATGCCATTGTACGAACCGTTATCAAAAGTGCAGTAAAACTCAGAATTTTAACAATTTCTTTGCTTTCCATTGTATGAATTTAGTTTCTTAGAAGATCCATTGGATTACTAATGTTTTAAGGATACAAAGAACATCATTTACAATTAGATTGAATGCTTTGAGGATCCAATAGTCTCAGATTTACATCCTTTATATTGACTGTACTTTTGAAGCACTGGTTTTCCTTATAAATTCTGATTTTGTGAAGGAATGTGACCATTCCATGGATGTTTCCAATCTGTTTCTCGTGGAATGGTCTTGAATTAACATGTATATTATGGTTTTAAGATGAGGTTTTGCAGATAAGTAAGTTTGAGAAGGTGATCACCAAAGTTGAAAGGTTGTGAGGGGTAGGAATTGCTTGGATTGGAGCAACAACCATCAAACTACCTTAAGGAGGGGGGTATGTCTGATGATTTGGGTTGTCTTAGAATGACAATGACATGTTGAATCCATCAGTGGTTAGTGTCAGAAGTGTTGGGAAGAGGGAGATTTAGAAAGCCCTACATCTTATTGGTAAAGTGTTGCTCGGTCGCAGTATTGGCTGAGGGGCTCGGTCGCTGAAGGGCTTGGCATATACTGTTGCTCGACACGTACTATTGCTCGGCTTATATGGTAACAGTTAATAGGCTTTATAGGAGTGTTTTTTTGAAGGTGTGAGTGTTGGGTGGGGTTGCAGACCATTTCATTGATCAGTCTTTGTTATAAATGTCCTAAGAACATCTTAGCCATTCATTGGGAGAGTTGCTTGGGTCATCCTTTGATATTTAGGT
>MU226051.1:5677632-5688354 GCA_018584345.1 Thuja plicata | reverse complement strand
AGGGTTCTCCCCGTCCTTTTCAGCATCTGTTGCATCAATATTTATACCTTCGGGGTTCTCCCCCTCATCCTGCTGCTGCTGTTCATCTTCAGCGTCATTCGTCGGGACATCCTCCTCCATGGGCACATCCTTCGGAGGAGGTGGAGGTGTCTGACCAATATTTAACTGTTGGGTCACTGAGACCACCTCGCCAAATGTCATACCTCGGGGCACTTGATCGCCCAGAGTAACTGAAGGCGTTTGGAGCGTGATGGTTGGGGGTATGGTTGATCCCGAAGGTCTGGTTTCCCCAGTTGTTGATTGCTCATCATTGGTTTGCCTTAGATTTGTCTCAGTCCCTTGGACCGGTGTTTCCTCCACGTCTTCTAGATCCTTTGGTGTCTCTTCTTGTCCTGGCTCCTTTTCAGGTTCTCGGACCTCCTTCTCCGGAACCACCTCCTTTTCTGGTGCCTCCCCTTCATCAGGGATTATCTCTACTTCTTGCGCAGCTATTTCTTCCACCGCCTTTCCTATCTCCCCCTGTAGATTCATAAGCTCATCAGTCCCAAAGATGTCATCAAAATCGTCATGTGGAGGGGAGGTCCCCGGGAGATTCTCTGGTTCGGGAGAGTCCGGAATAACTTCCATTGGGGGGACGTTGGGCATGCCGGGGCCCGTGTCTATGCTCGGGGGATTGTCGACCTTTTGCTTCTTTCTTCTTAATTGTAATGGAGCCCCGACATCCAAAATATTTGCAGACTGTGCCTTGACCTCTGTCTGCCGGCTCATGAGTGCCGCTAATGAAGGGGATCTTGCCAGGCGGGCAGATCCCACTGGAGTAATTGGAAGACCGCAGGTGAGCTGGGCACTTAGCTTTTGGCTCATTTGTCTGGATTCCTCCAGCTAATCATGAATTTGCTCCAAAATGGGGAGCGGACCTTGAGGAGTAACGTGGGGCGGGGTGTCTTTCTTTTCCTCCCCCTTGTCTTTACTTGGTCCCGCAGCTCCGGAGGTCGAAGTAGACCCTCACAAGATTGGACCCTTACGGGTGCTCTTCTTGCACACTTGCTCAAAATACTTGTGGCTGTTCTCGATGATGCTGCGACTCACATCTTCAATTGTTAAATTCTCCGGGGTGTCCCAATCCACGAGGGAGATCCAACTTTTCGATCCCCTGGTCTTTGTATGCTGGGTCCTCCAGAGGCCCATCGTCTGAAAAATCTTTCGGAAAGTACCGAAGGCCGAGGGCCTTCATCAAACCTTTGGACATTCGCGAATACTGCTGGGCCCGGAGATCAAAACCATCTTGACAATCTGCCCATAAATCTTCAATGTGAACTTTATGCGGTGTGGATGCCCGGGGTAGCGCCTCTCTTATCTTATCAACCAGATCAAAATTATTCTTGGTAAGGTGGAATTCCGCTAGTCCTAGGCTCTTTAGCTCATTATCGGCTTCCTTAGCCGCTGCGAGACTGCAAGAATAGTTCCCGCAAGTGATTGGGAACGAAATGGATGTAACCTTCAAGGCAAAGAATGCGTGGAGTTCCAGGATTTGCCTGCAGAACTCCAAAAGAATAATCCTGTCCCCGCAATGCCTAGGGAGTAGGTAGGGTTTCCCGGAGAACCCGATTACCCAAATATAAGAATGTTGTTGGAATTGAATGAGATAATTGCCGTATGTGCTCACCAAGGTCATCACCTCCTGCGACAACTGGTACTTGGAATCCCGAGTGAGTGTCAAAATGTTATGGTAAATGAATGTGTCATTTACCCTGCAAAAATGGGGGAAAGAGGCTTCCCACTGGATCCAGGGATAATGTTCCCATGGGACAAGCTGGCCGGGCCCGTTCCCGAGAACACCCACTGTCTGCAAACCCCGAAGAGCGGGTCTCTGTTGGGCCAGTGCCCATAATACATTGGAGGTCATGTAGAACTTCGAATTCCGGGGGACATTCTTTAGCTGGAAGTCTACATGATTGGTGATGATGGTCGCCCAATCGAAGGTCTGACTGTAGGTGGTGATGCAGTAGAGGAAATAATACATCCATGCCGAAAAGTCCCTGGCATGGGGCTGCCCGAAGAGCTTGCACAAAAAGATGATTCCCGCCTGTATGCATTCCTTGAAGTCTCCGCGGGGAATCTCCAGCTTCATCTTCTTATAGTCCCTTCTCGGGGACTTTAGCAAGTGAGTATTGAGATGTGTTTGGGCAAGAGAGGGAATTTCTTCAAACTCCTTCAGTGACATAGACCGGGAGATAACAATGGCTCCCTTGAACTGGGGGATTCCCAACCCCGAAGCAAAAGTGGCGGCATCCAAAGTAACGACGGCCGCCGAGTAATTCAGTGGTAGAGAATTAGCAAGCAAAACAATCCGGGTAGGAGCGTTGTAGTGCCTCGCCAATTGAAGGATCAGTTTCGGTGCTTGCACCGAGCAGGGGAAACATGTAGCTTTGATGATGCCGAAGGCGGCTACGTTCTTTGCCATATCATCTCTGACAGCCCTCTGTTGGTACATCGCTTGGACAAGGCCCTGCAATTCAGCCCATAGTCCGGGCTCTGTATCTGTGATCTCCTGCAGCTTGGAGTCCACTTTGGACCCCACAAGAACACCCTCCCTCGGGCATTTGGAGGTTAATGGGAGCTTGGCTAGCATCTTCTTTGCCTTTGTCTTTGTGGCCGCCCGAGTGGAGGTAGTTGGAAGCTTCGGACTTCCAGGAGGAGTTGTTACTTTAGAAATGTTGGATATTCTGCAACCTGCAAGACCGGAGAACCGTCAATACACATGATATGATAAAAATAGAAAACAGTTTTATGGACTCTGGGGAATTCACCGCCATCTCGCACCTGTTCAAAGAGTGTTAGTATGCATCAAAATCCCGAAATATATCCGTTAACAACGAATGAATTTTGATCGACACCCGTAGGTTTCGGGTTATTGGTTCATGCGAGAAAATGGGATGAAGGCCCGGGGACTTCTCAGCCCCTGGAGTCCGGAGAAACTAGCCGTTATCGAAGTGACCAGGCAGTGAGTCGTACTTGGCTGACATGGGTTGTTACGTGGTCATGCGATAGATGGCGTAATGGCCCTTAATGGCGATAGGAGTGTTGACATGAGCGCAATGAATGCCAAATAGGATGTCTTTTGAATGCTCACTCGTGGGGAAGTTAATCCTGCCATCAATGATGAAGCAACAGAGGAGAGAGAAAACCGCCATGGCTCGAACAAGCGAGGTGCCATGTTCGAACTAGGCGGAGACCATGCGGGTGAGCTCCAAACTTGGGTTTTAACGTGCAGAGTGCGACGAGCTCGCCATAGGAAGGGTTACCAGGACAATGTACAAACCAAAATATACAGGAGAAGCCAGAAACAACACAATTTACAAGAACGACTCTTTCCTATAGAAAGACTACCTACTATTTACAACAAGATCAAGACCTCTACACAGGAACTTGCGAGAATTTACAGTACTCACACTATTATACACCATTTACAGGGGAGAACAAAATGCGAGGAAGGCGGACAACCTTCCTGCAGAGCCATCCCACCAACGGGAGGCGACAACAAACACGAAAGCAAAGCGAAACAAAACAAAGACAAAACCGAAGGAGAAAAACAAGCACAAGCAAAACAAAACAAAACCAGGAAGAGGAGAGCCGAAGGACCTACCTTAACACCAGGAAGAGGAGCACGGGAGGCGCTCTGCAACTGATCAGCTTCAAATGACCACGAACGCACACAATCTCGCAAGGAAGCCAAGAAACACGCGCAAACTCGAATATCAGCTCAATTGCAAGGCACTGTCAAGCTCTCAAAGCAATTCACACTTAATTCGCAATTTCGCTCTTAATCGCTCTGGGTAATCTTGTTCGCTGTAAATGTGAAAGTGACAAGTAAATCCTTATTTATACCCTTAGGGTAAAAACATCCCTTTTTCCTTCTGCAAACCCTGAGAAAGGCAAACCCTTCGGACTCCTAGCCCGGGGATCCCATGTAACCGCACCCTCTATCAAAAGAGGAAGTGATGACAGAGAATCCCGGAGTTCGGAAATCCGGCCGACACAGAAGACAAAATGCTCCGGGACCGGGTCCCGGAGGAAGGAAAACCAAAAAGCAAAGAAAATGACCCTTGCGGAAGCAAAGGCGTGAGGAAAACAAAAAAGGAAAAGAAACAAGGCAAAAGAGTGAAAAAGGGGGACCCAACATTTTGCCTACAAAATGTAGGGACGGGTATGCAGGGCATAACAGATTCCTCCCGGATTCCAGCAGGGTTCCGGAATGGAATCCGGGTTCCATTCCGGAATCCGGATCCGGGAAGAACTAGAACCAGGATTCAAGCCTCAACAGAGGAATCCAGTAACTTAGAGATTATACACATGCATGTAACCTTAAGTTATTCTTTCTCTGCTTTTGAATTAAGACTATGTAATACTTATAATTGCTTAGTTTTGGTGTTCTATTTAAGCTTGTACATAAAGTTCTTTATTTTATTTCACGCACTAAAACTTATAGCTTTTGATTGTATGTGGGTGTCACATCCCACTTTCATTTTTGCCCCATTAAACTACTTGAGTTTTAGAGAGAGATATTAATTAGTTTGGCCTAGTGATGTTGGTAATAGTCAAAAGCTAATAGTCAAATGATTTTTCTGTAACTGATGTAATCATGTTTCATGTCTACATGTGAAGTTTTTGGCTGTGGAGGAGACAGGGATAGAGGCAAGAGGCCATTAATGACAAAAAATGCGACCGACAAAAGTGATGTTTGCATTTTAACATCCGATAATCCAAGAACAGAAGATCCATGTAAGTTTTATAGTAAACTAGGTTACAGGTCCATTTACACTTTGTTCATATTATGCAAGTAATTGTTAAAATATTGAATGAATTGAGTGAATGATCAAACGATCCTTTATAGATGTACAAGATTGATATTCTATTAAGAAACAATCGATAGCTGAAGTAAATTTAGAAACATCTAATATTTACAATATTGACCATTAAATAAGGAATAATGAAGATATTATAAATATTACTGTAAGGGCTGTCATTGATTCTTGCAGATTACTGTGGGCTCATTTCTCTGATGCTACATTACTTATCAGAAGATGGTTCTTTTATTTATGATATTCAGATTTTAATTAGTTTGTTGATACTGGTTTTGGATTCTCCACAAAATGCCAGTGGACATTTTGGATGATATGCTGGCTGGTGTAGGCTGGACAATGGAGCAGTATTTAAAATACAATGCAGATGATTATTTTCCACCCCTTCCAAATGGGCACAGACTTTTTGTATATGATATCAGATCTATAGCAGTTAGAGCTGGGGTTGCTATGGGCGAGGAAGGTGATGCTGTGGTAAGTAATTCCTTAGCCTAGGCTGCTTTTCCCATGTCAGAAGCATTTTGTGGTCTTAGTTCTTTTTGTAAATATGTGTACATCCTACCGCTCTCTTGTATCAAACATAACTTATGGGTGCAAGGACTCAATATTTTTCTTTCTGCAGAAGAGTCATTAAATATGCACTGAACGTATGGGTAAGGGAAGCATTAAATATGCACTGAACGTATGGGTAAGGGAAGCGTTGATTTTTGCATATTGAAACCAGATCAATGACATGTGAAACAAATCTAATCTTACCAGCCATGCTCTTCCATAACAAATTTAGAGATGTAGTACTGCAAATGAAATATAAGCAATAATGTAAGAGTCATCTGTTCTTCTTAATCAGTAGGTCACATGATAAATAAATATATCAGCACTTGCATTACGGAACCTCTTCTGTTTTCTTTCTCTGTAACCTGAAGCAGAAGAGAGTGAGAGAACACTATTGAGGTGATATCCACTCTGCCACGAAGCATTAAGCTTCCCCATGCTACTCCACTAGAGAAGCCTGAATCATCACAAATGATCTAGTGGTATGTGGCAACATGCGTGAAGGATATTGTGCATAATGTGAATCACTGACAATCTAGCATACCTACATGTTTGCGCAACATATATAATGCACATGACCATTCATACACATTATGGGAAATAGTTTGTAAATTAATCAAGTTCTGCACTTGAATGATTGACTTCAAGCTATGGCTATAGCATCTTTTCATAATTATGTTCTCTGAGTTCCCATAATACTCATCTCAAAGCTATAATTTTTTTTAACTAAATGCACCAGATTTTAACACGTACAGTTGTGAATAGATTCATAAAATTCTGTTATAAAAACCAACAACAATCAGTTCCTATAACACAAAATGTCCAATCATCTCACATGATATCTTGACATTTAATAGGAAGAATAAAATATCTCAAAAGACAAGTCTATAATTGGCATTAACTCAAATTAATGTAATAATTATCAGTCTACAGACTGCACTGAAACATAGCATTTAAACAGTTGTAACTTTTGCGTTATTTGGCCAAATATAAAATTTCAAAATGTTCTGGAAAGATGGAAAAACAGAGAACAGAACCTAGAAAGCATTTCGCAAGAAATCTAATCATATAAGAACAGTTTTGTCTGCTACACAGCTAACTAGTTTTCTACGCAGAACAACAATTGGACAAAATAACAATCTTAAACTATTTAGATATGCACATATAATTTAGCATTGGTCTTAGATGGTCAGCTATTTGAGTAGGCAAAGTAGAACATAATTACAATTATCACATATGTTACTTGAAGTCTCAACTTATGAACATACAATATAGATCATATTTCATACATCAAGAACATGAAGATCTCCAAGCATACTTCTTACTGGTTTAAGATACTTATCCTAAAATTTATTTTGCATTAGTGTTATTTTCCACAACTTATTTTTCCAAGATTTCTAATAAATTTGATACTGGACAAGGACTTTCTAAGGATTTTCACAATTTTGAATGCTTTACCTCGTTTTGAAATCTGAAATTTTATGCTTTTTCATGAAATCCTAGACAAATTTGAAGTTGAAAACAAGAATTATATACTTCGGTGATTCCTCACTTTTTTTTCAGTGGTAGATGTAACCTTCGGCCTTCCCAAAATAGAAATTTCTAAAAATAGAAATTTTGAAAAAAAAACAAGCAGATGAAAAAAGCAAACCCTGATTGGCCTATAAGTGCCAAAAATGAAACTTTTGAAAAAGCAAAAAAGACAGAAAAACAACTTTTCCTAAAAAGTAGGAGTCGTCAGAATTGACCTCAAGCAATGTCGATCTTCGTCCCTTGGCCCTTCTGAACACCTTTGCAACATCAAAATGCTCATTTGGTCATGCTTTCTCTCTTACTTTTTGATGATACTGTTGAACATGAAAAGACTCTAAACTTTGAACTGGGAAGAGACTGGAGACTAAAACTGAAACACTTAAATAAAACCCTAAAAAGTGAAAAACTGGGGTCCCCATTTGCAATAGGGCAATGTGTGATTACATCACAACAGTCCTCCAGACTCGGTGAACTTGACTCACCAAGTCCAGACGACTCTCTGCAAGTCTTGTAACATTGATAGTGATACTATTCCATATGATTAAGATACCTTAGAAGTTCTAAATTATTGGAAAAGCATTGAACATAAAAAGGCAATCAACAAATGATTCTTCAACTTCTGTGACTCCTATAAAGGCTTCTACTCCGTTTTTGGTTCAACATCAACAGGTTGAGGACTTCACTCCCGACACTTGTAGATTCTACAATTGGTCATGCTGAGACTTGTGTTCAATGCATCATTGGATTCTTCATCTCTTGTTGATTATTGGGATGATTGCTTAGAGAATGTACATTATTTGTTTGTAGAATCACACATACAAGATATTGATGACAATATTGAGGATATTCATCTCCTCTTTGATGACATCTCTTACAAGTTTTTGCATCACATTCTTTAGATGCTTTGAGGATTCCTTTAGATCCTCTTGCTCCTCCCTTGCCATATGCTTGCACAATGAGAGATTTTTTAGATACTCATGTGTTGATTGTTTCAATTCGGTCACCATTTATTTTGACATCTTCTGAAGGGGCACTCATAGAAATGAGACTCAGACTTAGTTGACCCAACTTGGGACTTGGCAAAAAATTGGCAAGACTCAGCAAGACTACAAAAAATCGGTAGAAAACCAGTTTCTAGTGAGTCTCGCCTAGTCCGAGTTCCTAGAGAGTCTAGGGCCCTTGCGACTCAGCTAGGGTCTCTTGAGCTGGGACTCGCTAGGACTCGGAGAGGCGTGGAACTATGGTGTTACTTGATTCTTTATAATAGTTTTTGTCACAGTTTGGGCATTTCTTTGGAGAAAAATTTGGAGGACTTGTCATTATCTTTGGTCCATGTTGTACATCATCTTTGGTCCATGTTGTATATCATCTTTAACATTGTTCTACATTGTCACCTTCTTCATTTACGATTGTGACTTGTGACATTGTGACATTTGCACAGATTCGAGACATATTTTTCTTCCCTCATATTCCTTTTAGGAATGGAAAGATATCTTGCATGCATCGTTGGCTTTATTTCTTCCTAAGGGGAGGAAAGCCATCTTCAAAATTCCATTTCAAGCATCCACCATCAGTGCAAGCAATTGTATCTATAGGGGGTTCACTTGATCTACTCCCTTTTGGGAGGGGGGTTAGGGTGGGGGGGGCGTGGTGGGCATTTTCCTCAGATGAGATTGTCCTCATCTATTTGAGAGCACTTTCTTGTTTTTTCTCTCTTTTGGGCAGGAGGTTTGTCTTATTGGGTTTTCTTCTTTTCTTTGTTTGTGAGAGGTTGCATTGTAGTTGATCATGGGTACCTAACAGGGCCTAGTAGTCGGCACCAATCTTTGCATTTTTGCGTGTTTTCGTATTCCCCCTAAGTTGCACTTGGGAGGTCGGGGGGTTGTTGATGGGAATACGAAAATTGATGGATCGTGAAGTATGATCTCTTATTACATCCTGATGATGGATCATGGAGTATGATCCGAAATGTTGATGCAAAGAAATTGCACACAGTTTAATCCAAAAGCAACACTTAGAATAAGGAAACTACCTAAGTAGTTCGACTATGAGGTCCCTTTAACATCTTATAACTTAAGCTTACTTAGGGTACACACATGAATCCTTTTAGAAATCTCTAGGTATCATGTTATTTTATCTTTATCACTTTATGTCACACATTATAAGATTAAGACACTTGTCATAATCTTTTGTTTTCCTATTTCTCATCTTGGCCTTTGTAACTAAGGGGTTCCTTTGTATTTTATTCTATTGTACCCATCTATTCTATTTGTATTCTTGAAAGGAATACAATTTATTCTTGTCATATTGATCTCGTCATTTTATTGTGCTTTTCATTAGGCCTCTAGATCTTTGGTGGCTATCTCGATAGCCAATCTTATAGCCTCCTTTGGCTAATTTTTTTTCTTGATGATACTCTCTATCCTACTTGATAGAGTGTCATGGTTCCTATCACACTTTTGGGAACAAATACTTAATTAATCATCATCACAATTATTCCTATTTATATTGTCGTTAAATTGTCTTGTTTAATTGTTTGCTAATAAATATTTAATCGGATTAATCAGTTAAATAAAACATGGAAATTAAAAAATAATGGAGATATAATCTAGGGGTTGAACACATGACTCAATTGTTTTAAAACATATAAAATGATTCTAAAATTATTACAATTAGTACAAGTCCATTTACAATACTTTAACATAACTATAAAACTCAAATCATTTTATGTTATGGCTTCCGATACACACTTCTTGAAACCAGATTTATTGATGATATATGGAGTGAACAACAAATCTAGTCATAGCAATCATGCTCATCCATGACAACTTTAGAGCTATAGTATTGTAAATGATATGCATAAGCTAGTAAGAGTCATGTTTTTTCCTTAATTTGTAGGTCATAAGATGAATAAACACATTGCATTTGCAAAATAAATGTGATGTGACATCATGTAACAACTGACCAATTAATCACTTAAATAAAATATGGAAATTAAAAATTAATGTAGATCTAATCAAGGATCAAAACACTTAACAATATTTTTTGAAGACATGAATAAACTTATAAAGTGACTTTAAAATCATTACAATTAATACAAGTCTGCGTACAATAATTTTACATAACTATAAAGGTCAGATCATCATACATTACAGATACATTTGTAATGTCCCTTGCTAGGAAGCTGCAATTTTCAATGATTAACATACATCACTATGCAATTAGAATCAAATTAATTAATTAAGGATTCATAATACATTTGTCAGTCAGCATACTCGAGCCCGAAGCTCCCCATTCTCTCCTAATCATCAACCCTAAATAGGATGGGGAATTACTTGTCGTTAGGGTGCTTGGAAACCAATCTACAAGTAGGCTCCCTCAAGGTTTCCAGAACACATATTCATACCCATCTCAGAACTGTTAATGTTTTCAGATTCTAACAAGGAATGTACAATCTATAGAGGTCTTTCAAATACTAATACATAGGATATAATAAATATTCTCAAGTAAAGAAAGATAATACCCAGATTTGAAGGTCTGAATTTATCCTTTTGTTGGTTTCAAATCTGCACTTTGTATTCTTCAAATTGGTCCCTTAATGTTGTCCTCAATGACTGTTATGAATCAGCTCTTGAAGTTCTTCAATTTGCTCTTCTAGGGCTGCTCCAATTTGCCCTAGTTCACCCTTCTTGATCTGCCTTAATTCGCCCTTTTAGGGTGCTCTAATTCTGCCCTAATTCGACCTTTAGGGCTGCTTAAATTGTCCTTGAATTCT
>MU226051.1:5649613-5660729 GCA_018584345.1 Thuja plicata | reverse complement strand
TAGTGATAAAGTTTGCAGATGTGTAATGTATCGTTTTTAGTTTCAGATTTGCAATATGTTCCTAAATGTTTAGATGCATAAGTTCATAACAGAGATGGCAAACTTTAAACATGAACAAGAAGATTATTATTCATATAACGACATATTGCAAATGATGAACTTCTGACTTGAACAGTGATAAAGTTTACTAGTGTAAGTTAATCAATATCGTATCAAAGTTTCAAACCGATTACATATTGAATTAAGCTTGATAAACAGCAAGCTGATACACAAACAAAAAACGGAAACAAAAATAGACATCTTAATCTATCATCTAGTCGAAAACGGAAACAAAAATCAGACTTTTTTTTAACGTTTTGCAAAAAAAATCTGCCGACGCTGACATGGCATTTCGAGGGAGAGGGTAAAGTACCTAGCAAGTATCTGGTACGGGGATACGCGTCCCAGTACCCGGTACGTGTACCAGGGGTCTGGGTACGCGTACCCGTGCAACTATGGTTAAAAGACATTCTCTTTGATTGTTAAGTGTTAGCAATCATTGATTAGATTTTTCTCTGATTAAGCTTGAGATCATTGTACTCAGAGTTTGAGCTTTCAATAAAGGATCTAGCTTTTGTGGGGCTGGGTTTTTCTCCCTCCCTCGAGTAGGAGGGTTTTCCAAGGGTATTTTTGGTGTCCTTGTGCTCTGTTTTATCTGTTAATTGTTTCTATGCTATACTGATTCTATAAACTTAACACTTTTAACATGTGAATACTGCATATGCAAAAGTCTCTCGCCATCCTGTAGAATGAAAACACCTCTCCCCGTAAAGACTTACCCACCGATTATGCAAGCTATACTTTACACGAACTGAAAGGACTCTTACGTGGAATACAGAACGACACCCGTTACAATACCATGAACCGTCGACAGTTATAATGCTAGACGTAATACGCCATACCATAAACACAATCCACTCCCAAGGTTAAACACATGTCATCGCACAAAGGATTAACGTCAGGAGCCATGTTATGTTGATCGTGTTTCAAGGAAAAACAGTTTAAGTGGAACAACCGCAATCAAATGTAAGCTTTGTCCAATGGTATGGCAATGTACTTACACGAGGGTGAAGGCTCATTTCCTTCACACACTTGGAAATGGTGTGATCCTTGTCTAAATGAGGAAGAACAATATGTTGCTGTGAGGGATCAAGAAAGAGCCAATTGGAAAGTTGCTAATTAGAGCTCTTATGCTTCAACAATAGGGACAATTGTTGCAACACAAAGTCAAAATAGAGAGTCAGAGGTGGATGTGTCTTCTAGAGGTGTAGTAGTAGAATATGCTCACAAGATACCACATTGGCAACACAAACCACATTGGAAGATTGTTTGATGTGCAAGGTCAAGAAGTAGTTGATGCAGTGATTGCATGATTCTTTTATGCAAATGGAATATCGTTTAGTGTTGGTCGCTCACCTTTCTACTCAATGATGGTCCAAGCTATCAATAATGCACTGGCAAGGTATAAGCCACTTGGGTATGAAAAGATTCAAACTATAATCGATAAAGAAAAACATTATTAGATGAACAAACTGCACAAATGAAAAGAGTGTGGGCTACAGAAGGATGCAGTTTTGTGATGGATGGGTGGATAGATGTTAGAAATTTTCCACTACTCAATATCTTGGTAACTTGCAAGAAAGGGCCTTATTTTTTAAGGCAATAGGCAAGAAAAAAATGCAGAATTTCTTCATAACCAGCTATGCGACAACATTGAGGAGGTGGGGGCATCACATGTAGTTCAAGTTGTTATTGATGTTGCCCCTGTTTGTAATACATGAGGCATGTTGGTGCACAAAAGGTAAAAGCATATATTTTGGACACCATGTTATGTGTGTTCATTGAATAATGTACTCAAAGATATTGGCATGTTTCAATGAATTTCAGAGCTCATAAAGAAGGGCAAAAAAATACAAATGTTCATATGTAACTATCACCACACATAGGCCATTTATCACAAATTTGCCAATGTTGAGCCACTATAACTTGCTGATATCTTACTTTATTCGTCTTGACCGCCTTTGTGTAGTCAAAGGAGCTTTGTGTTCCACGGTTGTTAGAGATGCATGGGCAGCTTGGAGACAATCTACATTAGACAATGCAGTTGAGGTGAGAGGTATGGTTCTTGATGACCATTTTTGGGATGATCTTAAATTTGTTGTGGACTTTATTAAGCCCATATGTGAGGTGATCAGATTTGCAGTTCAGACAAGGCATGTTTGGGAGAAGCTTATGAAGCAATATATTCCATGTGTGAAAGAGTCAAGACGACAACTAATGCAAAGATCTTTTTCTATATCCTTTGATGAGGAAAAGTTACATGGAAGATGGAACGAACTTAACACACCTCTTCATTGTGCTGCCTATGCGCATAATCCCAAATGATATGATATATAATAAGAAGGCTCCACATCAAGATAGAGAGGTAATGAAAGGATTTTGGGCTGCGATAAAAAAGATCTATTGCCAAGGTGGGGATGCTTCAATTTTGAGGAATCAGTGGAATAAGTTTTCATATGGGTAAGGTTATTTTGCTTCCGTGGAAGCTTTATATATATGATATGAAAGTAAAGAAAGACCCTATAGAATGGTGGTGGAACCATGAAGGTCAAACCCTTGAATTGCAATCATTTGCAATAAGATTGCTCTCACAAGTAGCCAACTCTTCTTCTTGTGAGAGAAATTGGAGTACTTATGGGTATGTTCATTTACTAAAGAGGAACCGATTAGGGTCAAAGAAAGTAGAAAACCTGGTGTACATTCATAGCTCACTTCATTTTCTCTCTCATGTAGTTCTTGGATACAATGAGGGTCCTTCAGCACTATGGTATCAAATTTCACTCGATGGAGAAGTTGGAGCCATTGTGTATGAAGTGGTTGAAGTAGATGGACTTACTGATTTACCCCTATTATTCTACCAATAGAGGAACATGAATTTAAGAGTGATGACTATCTGGAGAGCATCAGAGTTGAGGACCTTGATATGGGATATCATGGCATAGAAGAGTAGATGATAGATATAACATTTCTGATTTTTGTTTCAATTTTCTGTTTGCATATCAGCTTGCTGCTTATTAAGCTAATTTCAATACATAATCAGTTTGGAACTTTGACACAATGGTTGTATGACATTTGTGACTTAGTCATTTGTGTGCTTAAACTTCAAAGTTAATGTTTAAGAGCAAACTTTATCACTGTTTTTATTTTGAATGTTCAATGTCGTTATCTTTTCAGATTTTCTATAAATTTAAACTATCAAATTATATTAAAAAAATTGGTGTCTCCAAGTACCTCCGTCTCCTCTTTTGAAAAAAACAGATGTACCAGTACCAATACCTATCTCCAAAGTCTCTGTAGTGTACACCCCCAGATATGGTATTTGCTAAATCTATTTTTTTTGTTTTGATTATTTTTCTGATTTTTTTGTTTTTTGATTGCAATTTGGAAAGTACTTGGAAATTTAACAATATACTAAATGAAACTAACATACAAAACTAAATGCCATAGAATGCAATTTCCTAGACACAAAATTTGACAAATCTGGTCTAATTTTCAATTGAAACAATTCTGATGCAATCCGTACCGGCTATGGCAGATCCAGTTGTGTACAAAATAACACCCAGATTTATCTCAGACTGCTGTATATGTCTTCAGGTGTTTATGTAACAATCAGGTTGCTGCTGTAGTGAATGCACATTGAATTTGGAGTGTTTTTAACCTTGTTGAGACTGTATGGCTGGGAGTGTATGCAATCGTAGCCTGCTACTTATGTGTATTACTTCTTCTCAAAGCTGTAGCTATAAAAGGTCCCAAATTGTAACCCTTCAATTCTGATCTGTTCTGATCTGCTGAAAAATTCTGAAACAACCCAGCATTACCAGGCGTGCGGCTAGTCTAGATGGCTGCAACAATTAATATGGTCACTAAAACCTCAGATCTGCAACTCTCAATTTGCTTTTCCCAAATTCAGATCTGCGAATTTTCTTCCAAAATATTGCTTCTTCCTCAAGCTGGAATTGATGACCTGCTCATAAATACCCTTAGATGGTTTTCCATACCTGCAAGTATTTAACCTTCTGAGAGTTTTCGTTCTCAGAGGACCTGTATGACTGAAAACTCCTATGCTCAGAGCTCCATCTCCCAAAAATGTGTTTGCAAAATAACGTGGAATGCCCCCATTCAATTCCATTTCCCTTCTTTATTTAATTTTCTTTCCCTCCAAGAGGAATTGAACCTCTTTAGGGTTTCACTCTTAATTTTAAATAAACATTGAAATGATTTTATTTTAATTAGATCCCTCACCTAGGGATTCGATCCAAATGAAGGTCTAATTTATCATTAACAAAGGGCCCTATTTTAAGTTACAACTTATTTTAATCACCTCCTAGGGGCTTGTGCCATGACTCACTTATTATTATATTATAAAGTGATTTTAATAATCATTTTTATTATTATTTTATTAACATCTAACTTCGGAAATAATTAAATTATTTCCTAATTATTCATAGCTCGCTCATTTGGACCCTGATCTAAGTTCTGTATGATGACACCTGTCCACTGAGTTGTTTGACCATTGCAAGCTAACTGATAGTCCCTTCCTAAAATTTAGGATCTCTCCTAAAAGTAGGAACTACGCCAAAAGTCTCTAGACTGATCTTGGAGGTCTCTTGGTGCGTTTCGGTGAACTCCCAGTCCATCCCTAAAAATTAGGGATTCCTCCTAAAATCTAGAAGATTTTACCAAACTGGTCAAACTGGTTCACAAAGCCCTGATATGCCTCCATAATCACTTGAATGGGTCTCCTGTGCAATCTGCTGGCCTACGAGAACCTGTATAATAGGCCAATCATGTTAGAATTACTTACACTAAGGAAGGCACAAAATGGGGACATTACAGTCTCCAATTACCCTTGTCTCCATGTAACCTTTATATATGCATACACCAATTCCTAAGCCTATTTGAAAAAAAATAGATAATTCCTGCACTAATCCAATGAAAGAAACAATGCAATAAATTACAGATCTAGCTAGTAATCTTTAGAGAAATAATGCATAATAGAAGATATACCCTTGCAAAATCCTTCCAGGGAAAGCCCTAGCACCTAAAGCACAATGAATGCATTACTTCAATAGAAGATTACAATATATTGACAAAGTGCTCTCATCAAGACATAAAGAGATCTTCAATATTGGCATCTAGAGTCAATTTGACAACATAACCTTGCTGTAAACATCACCATACAAGATCTTGTCTTAAGGATCCAATATGTAGGCTAAGGAAATCCAGTAAACCACCAATTGTTTCCAATACCATGGGTCAAACCAAGGGACCCAATTTGGGTGCCTAAAATGGTCTTGTCAATCCCAACTCCCTCTCATGATGACTCCAGCTTTTGGGAATAACATGTAACTCCTAGGGTCAAATATTCCACTCACCGAATTTGAGCACTCAAATTGGTCCATTCAAACCAATTACAAGAGGCTCTTATGCATTCCATAATTAGCCAATAAATGATACTCTATCTTACCCATGTGCCAAACCAAGGGACCCAATTTGGGTGCCCAAAATGGTCTCGTCAATCCCATCTCCCTCTCATGATTAGTCTACCTTTTGGGAATAACATGTAACTCCTAGGGTCAAATATTCCACTCACCAAACTTGAGCACCGGAATTGGTCCATTCAGACCTCTTACAAGAGGCTCTTTTTCATTCCATAATTAGCCAATCAATAATACTCTACCTAATGTACTATGTTAAGACCCTCTTATATGTTTTTACATGCTTTTACAATGCCTCGATGGTCTTACACATTTTATTTGACATAATTGTTCGTACACATCTTACACATCGTAATACGAATGCCAAGTGGTGGTGTCATCCCAAGAAATTTTGTGATTCCTCCCAAGCGTTTTGCCCTTTTCAATGTGGCCCCAAATTTACAACACAACATATTAAATAAAAGCAATGCATCCTAGATTTGCAAGATGTACAATAACACGGTGCTAAAGAGTAGCCAAAATTTCAAAATTTGGAACTATAGTTGTTATGGAACTAACATATTTCGAAGAACATTGCATGCATTCTTTGATTTCACATACGCAAGTTGATGCAGTTGCAAGTGAATGTACACAATTAAATAATTAAAGGTAAATTGTGAACACAATGAGTTTGGTGCAGAGGATGTGAGAGAAAGGGAACAATGGGATCACTTTGATGTCATGAGCTAATAGTTAAAATAATCGACTAAAATAGGATGAAAGAAATATGAAATGCTTCAATTATAAGGTTTTTTTAGGCTTGTTTAACATACCATGAAGACTTTAGTCGGGAGAACATGTAGGATGAATTGCTTTTTGGGGAAGAGGAAAAGAAAATCTGATGTCAACACTTGAGGATTGATGAATTGTGACAAACTTCAAGGATGTTAAGTGATTTCACAAATGGTCAAGAGCATTTCCTGACTTGGTTATGCAAGCCAATGGTGAGATTTTGTTTACAGTATAGGTTAATATATTCAATGAGAGAGGAACAACAATATACATCAGAGAGAAAAAATGCTAAGATGATTGGAATGGTATGAATTTCCAAGGCTAAGTTGTAAAGTTTCCATGATGACAAATCTTATCGCACCAAGGAATAGCGGAAGTTGCCCACTTTTAAAAGAGTCGTAAGCAACATCCTTAAAGTATTGTAATGTGTGTGAAATTGTTTAGATTGTGAATGGAAGTGAAGAAAGATTTTTAACTTTTGTAGTTTCTTGCTATTCTATGTTAATATGTTTATGATTGATTACAAAAATTAGGTAGGCTATCTAAGAACTTAGAAAATGTGTAGTCTGTGAAAGTTTGGATGCTATATAATTTACAAGAAGCAATTTTAGATAACACAAGTCTGATAATGAGATTGGAAGTTCAATTTATAGAATAATAGAATTTTGGGGGACTTATAGAAGGATTATTGCCTTGATATGTTAAAAAACCATAAGTGTTAAGTGGATGTGTCTGAGAAAATGCATGTTCATATTCAAAAGGATTGAAGGTGGAAAAGGGGAAGGACTATAAAGGTGTGAGATTGTTACTCTCAACATGAATTATTCCAAAAGAAGACTAGAAACAAAGAACTATGTGAAGAGTGTAATGTCCCCATTTTTATACGCATTGGAGTTTGAGGGATCAGCCTATTATTGTGACCCTCGTAGGCTAATCAGGAGGATAGAGGGGGCCGCTTGGCGGAGTCAAAGGTCAGTTTTCACTCTGAATGTTTGTGATGTTCAGGATTGTTCCTTGTTTGAGTCTGATTGACACACTTACTATTTATAGTGAGTGATCATTTTGGGAGAGATAGAGTTGCTATCTTTAGTTGGGCACCAAGACAGTTTGCTAGCAGTATGAAGTGGTGGTGACATTGACGAAGCTTCTAGTTTGAGGGACTTACTATTTATAGTAAGTTATTTTTGGTCAGTTACTACTTTTGGCAGGGCACTTGGGTGATAATCTCCGTCAGGGTATGGTACTTTCAGGTGTATGATGGAATTAAAATCCAATTGGTGTTATTAATTAAGTTTACTTAATTAATAATTATATGAGCTTATTATAAAGTACCAAGGTTATTTAATGTTTATTTGAATAAGTGCATTAATGATACCTTATGTTTGGACTTTGAAATTGGAGTGAGATATAATTGAGTATTATATTTCAAAAAAGATATTCAAGTTTTGAAATGTTTAAAAAGCATAGTGCTTTTAAGTCATGAAGAGTGTGGAAAAAGCTGGGGTTTCGAAAGCTTCATGAAGAAGTTGATTTGCCTTAAGAGGATTTCGAACCTCTTATTCCATGATGATTGAAACTTGTTTAAATTTGCTGAAAGTTCTTGCAAGAGAAGGGTTTGTATCACCAGTAGGAGAACAAGAAATTCTTCATTGAATCCGGCACTTTGAGTTGGAATTCATTGCCAGCGAATTGTGTGAGCAATATCTGGTTCGAACAGTTTAATAAAATTCTGAATTCGAAGGAGAATTCATGGAAATTAAATCATCTTGAAACGTGGGGTGTGTGCTAAGCTTGGGCGCAGCTATCTACACTGGTGGCGATCTGCAAAGGGCTGCGTGGCTTCTTCTATCGCTGCCATCAATCATTGAGGGGTCTGCAATTATTAGAAGAATATCACAGGCAGCGAAGGAAGGGGTTTGGTGTGCTGAAAGGTGAATGTTGGGCATGTTCGTGAATGTGTATCAGCTTTCATTTTCAGAGGCACAAGGAAATTCCAACTGCAACAAATGATCTCCAGGTTCTTTGCAATAGAAATATCAATTTGTAATAGTTGCATTGTATTTAGTTTCATTCAAGCTTTGTGAATAAATTGAAGGAGTTTGTTTTCAGCATTTTGGTTGTCTGAATGCATATTAGTTATCTTCTCAAAGACTTGAAAATTTCAAAAGACGCACATATTCTGAAAAAGCACAGAAAACAATTTAAAATTGTCAAACATTTAAAATTAAACCTCAGTTCAGTGTTTGTCAAAGTTAGAGCCATAGGGGGTTGTTACAAAGAGCCACTATGTAGGATATAAAAAACCTTGATTATATAATGCAAGACAAACATGGTTGCAATCTCTATGCAGCATTGATTAGGATAATTCACATAGGATCAAGGATTCAATGTGGACCTGCAGATGATGGTGGTATAAAACTGGATGTGGTGGTTTATGATTGTAAAACTTTTCCGTATAGAAGTTGAAATCCATATTTTGCCTTAGAAGCCATTCTTATTGCATGAATTCAAGCAAAGAAAAGATGTCACATGCAGTTGTTGACAGATGCTTTGTACTAAATATGCTTCAAAGAGGATATTTTGAAAAAAATAGGTGATTGTTGTGTTCATCAAAGTTCAAATTTATTATAACGAACTAGGAAAGCATGGAGGCTAGAGATGCTCTATCTTAAAGGATTCAAGTGGGTGGTGTTTGCAGGTTGAGGGGTGGCTCATTCTTGTCTGTGTTTGGTGTAAGGTGTCATTTACAACTTATGTTCATTCTAGGTACATGAGATTGAGAGTGTAATTTTTGTAGTTATTTGTTGCGCCCACCTTTATTGTCCTTTAATGGTTCTATTGATGCTGATCTTAATGTTGACCTCTATCTTTAATTTTTCAATGCTTCTCATTGAGTGATACCATTCTTATTTGGGAATCAAGGTGTCTCAACCTTTCCATGTTCCTAGTATCGTTATTCCTAGTTTTTTATATTTTAGATGGCCTGATATGGGGTCTAGGGGCATTTCTTCCAGTGAGGTCAAGGAGTATTACCCCTTGTTTGGGGTTGAGGTGCAACACCCCTATTAGGGTTGAGTGGTAGTGCCTCTCGCACAGTTTGAGATACAACACAATATCAAGGCATATGCCATTTTTCACAATTTTATTGCTTTTAAGCATAGTGGTGTGTCCTTGTGGTTCATAGGATTGAACGAAAAAGAAAAGTTTTAAATGAAGAAAAAAACCAAGACAATGCAGCCATACTTTGTCATACAAACTTGAATCAAACTTGGGTGAAAGATTTTCACTTTGAAATGGCTCTTGCAATTCTTGACTGTAGGTGTATAAAAAATGCAAATGTACCACCATAATTGAAGTTGGAACTTAAACAAATAGTCATAGTATGTAGCTAAAAAGGTAGGGATGATTCCACATGTGAAATAAACAAAATAGAGTCCCATCAAAGAAACGACCAAAATGTCTGTGAAACCCTAAGCCCCCAAAACATCTGGAGTCATGTTAAAATCGACAATTGCCTTTTTTGAAAATTGGTCAGAAATGTTTACACAAACTGATTAGATTTCCACAATCCATGAATAGTTTTGGATTGAACTTTGTGTAAATTTTTGCATCAATGTTTCGGACCAAACTCCATGATCCATCATCAGAATGAAAATGAGCAACTGCAAGAGAAAAATGAAAGTTTACAGACCTTTGATTGGATAAATATAGGTGAGGGACAGAGAGGAACAAGTGCACTCACTCCAAGATAGAAAAATAAAAAATTAAAGGAAACAGAAAGAAAGAAAGAAAGAAAGAAAGAAAGAAAAGAGAAGAAAATAAAAACTTACATGCTAAAGATGGAAAAAAATAAAACAAAATTTTTAGGATAATATGTTATAATAATTATCTCATGAAATAACTAATTAATAAGTGTAAAATATTATAATGAGTTATTGAATATATTTACTTTTAGAATAAATTCTAAAACTTTTTATTCTAAACAATAATAATGCATTATAATATATATATATATATATATATATATATACATGAAAAAATATTATATTAAAATTATAGTTGAAAAATAATAATAGAAAGCAAATTAAAACATAATAAGATAGAAATAAAAACTAAGAAATAAAGATAATCCAATACAAAGGAAAATAAAAAACACAGAAAGATAATACTCGACGCTAATTACAAATAGAAAGGTACAAGACAAAAATAGAAAGACAGGAAAAAAGAAAAAAAAGGACACAATGTGGATGAAGAAAGGAAAGGGTACAAAGGTGGAGAGAGTTGACTAGGGAGGAAGGGATTCTCTAGTACAATTCAGACATGATTTATTCATGGCTAAGCACAAGAAAACCGGTCTAACGTTGTTGACCTGAAGTCTTAAAATAACTATGTTACCCCAAGTTTTCGGGACGGGGACGTGGGGATGGGGAAAACGAGGAAATGGGTTTCTCGGAGCAGGGGACGGCAGTGGGAACAGCTATATAATAAATAGGGAAAATTTAAAATATATAAGGAAGTTTTAAATATTCATATAAAAACATGGATATTGCATGCTTATATAAATTATAGAACCTTCACATATAATCTTAGTTACCGATTCGGGTGCGGATGCGGATACAGGATGCGGGTGCGCGGATGCGTGAAATTTTTTTTGGGGGGCATGCGGGTGCGTTAGGATGCGTTTTTATATATATACATATATTTTTTAAAAATATATATATAAATAGTATAATATATTATATATGCAAAGAAATGCAAGAAAAATATAAAAATAAATCATTTGATATTGATAATGAATATGATAGTAT
>MU226051.1:5606227-5647074 GCA_018584345.1 Thuja plicata | reverse complement strand
TCCCCTGCCACTGAACTTTGACTACCAACGGTGGCCATTCTTGCACAATACAATGTAATTTCTTGCTTTGCTAATAAGATATTAAGAAATTAAATAAACTTAAATTAGAAAACAACTATGAACATCCTCCAAACAAGTGCAAAAACATGATACAAAAAGACTAAAATGGATAGCTAAACTTGCTTCTTTACTTCTTTTAAAAAAAAAAATTTAAAAAAAACTTAGAAAATTTCTTCCCAAACTTGAAAAAATTCATCAAAATCACAAAAAAATCCATTAAAAGACTCAAGAATAGGATCAAATGCTTACCTTAGATGAAGAAAATGCCTTTGTGGAAGCAATCCCTTGCCCTACGAACGATCTCTTTCAACAATAATCAATTTGCCTTCAACAAGCAAAAATGGAGAGCAAATGAAAAAAGAAGTCTGCTGCAAAACAAATTGATAAAAAATGTTTGGAAGACCTCTTTTAGGGTTTAGAAGGGAAAAATAGATTAAAATAATCTATTCTGCACATGTTTTATTATTGTTTAAGTGGCAAAAATATTAAAAAAACAATGAAAAATGTTTTTTAAATTTTTTTTGGGCTTGTTTATTGCTGATGCGCCCGGATGCCCTGTGGGTGCCATCCGGAAGCACATCCCAGGGCACCCGGATGCCTGCACCCGGATGCTTGTGGATGCTTCTGAGAAGCATCCACAGGCATTCGGGCGCCTGGGATGCGCTTCTAGGCAGCACCCAGCAGGTATCCTCTCTAGCATCTGCATCAGAGCGCAGAAGCATCCACAGTCATCCGAGCGCCTGGGATGCGCTTCCAGGCAGCACCCAGCAGGCATCCGCTCCAGCATCCGCATCAGAGTGCACCCGCATCGGCATCCACCCTTAGACTGCCTGCATCGGTAACTAAGCATATAATGTTTGTGTTAAATAATTTAACTTTAGAGTGGAAATCAAACAAATTATCAAAACTGAAACATAATTTTATGGGACAGCCAAGGGAAAGGTTTCTGGAAGTTTCCGAGTTTCCGGGACGTCCCGGAAACGGGAACGGGTCAATTTTTGCTGGAAACGCGTCCCCGGGTAACATAGTAAAATAAGGAGGTTTTTGCTGCAAAAAATTGTGGAATTGCAGAATTGCACAATAAATTGCGAGTTTTTTCCAGTTCAGTGCTTCTATAGTTTCAGCCTTTAATACACCAATGAATCAGCTGAATTCTCTTTTATTTTGATTAATACAACATTTCATTGCCCTTCCATGTGTAAAACATACTTCTTGACCCCTCTTTGTTATTGCTGTTTGTGCTGGAGCATCCCTTTTGGGTTCTAGAAGAATCCCCTAGAAGCTGGAAGTAGAAAATTCACTCTTTTCATTTCAAATTCTGTTTTGCACAATTGGGGATCGAATTCGCAGCTGTATGTTCAACCTGGGTCATTTCTGCAAGTGCAGGTTCAACTTTGGGTCATTTCCACAAGGTGTGGATTTGCCCTACACAGTTGGATTTAACCTGCAAACTCCAAAGTATGTTTGTTGATTATATTTTTACGAATTGAATTTATTGTTCACAAATCTATATGCTATTTGCCTTTTTCATGATATTTGATTAGACTTTTTAGGTTCAAATTATACACTTCATACAGCCTCAAATGCATGTTGTGGCTTTAATTCTTTTAATTAATCCATGTTGTAGATAATAATTGTTATCTCCTTCCCCTAATGTGCAAGAGGTGCTATATTTCTTGCAGGGTACCTGAAAGCTATTAATATGAGATTTATTTAACATGTCTGATGTCATAAAGATAACAAGGTTTTCTCAAGAGAGAACACCTCATCCCTTTTCCAGTACAGCTGAAGGGATAGCTGCAAGCGAATGATTTTGGTAGCTTCTTGGTATGGAAACCATTTGAAGTAGGTATCATTTCAATGGAATGCCAAATTAGAATCTCTTTTCTCGACTAATTGCAGATCATGTGCATGGGATTTTCTGAAGCAGAAACTATTGGAGCCCTCCAGGTTATCCTTGTTTCATCAGTTTATTCTTTTATGCTGTTTACATTTTTTTTGTTAAATATTCTATCCTTCTATCCTAACTACCAAAATCCATGTGAACCTGTTTCCAGTTGACGATGGGGCTAGTTATCATTAATTCCAGGTACGTACAGCATCTAGTGGAGGTCTATTTATCATTTATTTTCTATTTTTTCGCTTATGAATGAAGAAGCTGCAATGTAGTTTCATTTATTGGAAGTTCCATATTGAGGCTAGAGGTCTGTATTTTTTGCCACTATATTTATTTTTCTACCTAGAAAAGACCTTAATAGGTCACTTCATACAAGATAAAATGTTCCCTGTTACTTATGCTTTGAGTTAGTAGTGTTTTGATGTTCCAACTCTTTGGATTGTTAATAATTTGTTCATGATGAAAACAAGCATGTTAAATAATCTAACTTTGCAATGCCCTTTCATTGTCTTTTATTCAATCTTTAAATGCATTTTTTTAGTTTTTCAAAAGTTCCTGAGGAACTAGTGAAGGCTGAAATCAGTAAAATTCGTTATGAAATATGGAATGATAAGACTGTTTTTGTTCTTTAAATGGTCTTTGCTAAATGTAAATTGCTCTCCGTTTTCTACAATCTCACTTATTTTTGTTATGATGGTTTCAAGAGATTGAATTCAATAGGAGTATAATTTTACAAAAGATGACATTGCTAAGATCTAGCGGTTAATGGAGAACAAACCACCAGTGTAATGAAATGAATTGATTGTATCTGTAAAAGGGAATTATGAGATATTATAGTGCAGGAGGTAACAATTGTGCTTTGCTAAGGAGCAACTACTGACACTTCAGTTTTAGGTGGAATATCACTTGTTTTTTCAGCCAAATAACTAAACTTAGGGATCCATATTTTTAAACTAAGAGGGGGATATATTTAATATTTACACCTAAGAAATGAAGTTTGAGTACAACAATTGAATGTAGAATACTTGAATAAGAAATAAAGTCTTTGCAGGAAAATGATTCTTTGTAACAATCTTATAAAGTAGTTAGTATGAATGCAGAGAAACTCCCATTGGACCTATTAAGATGCTTCTGGTAGGATGCCTCTTTTTCCCCTAAAAATGGGCATGCTTTTACCATGCACTATTTGCACGTAATGTGTTGGTCACAGATACAAAACTACCTCAACTAATGAGAAAAAGAAAACGTGTTTTACCTTGGATTGAACTAGTACGTGCAGAAAAGATTTTGCTTATTCCCAATCTGATTGGTGTTCAAACTAACATGAAAATCTGGATTTGTATTCTGATCTTTATGTTTAGTACAACATTTTTGGATTATTAACAAGAGGAATGAATTTAAGTAGGTATTCTGTCTGAGTTGAATGTTCAATATCCACTTCTTTAAAAGATTTTGTTTTATATTGTTTTTGTGAATAATAAAGGTTGACATAATTATTCCTTTTTTATACATTACATATTTTGCAATTGGCATGTTTATCTAGTTTTGCCACGAGCCATAGAGGCAAGGATAGCCGGTAGAATGGTTTACCTGACATTGTATAGTTAATGCTGGCATGAGTTTTGGAAAATTGTCTCATTTGGGCTTTTGTCTACCGAAAGGTAAATTTTGCATGCATACATTTGATTGGATTTGGCTTAATTTTTTTATTCTTGATATATCTTTTTATTGAAAACCAGGTAGATTATGAATAGGTTAGAATAGAAAATTGAAAAGTTAAGGGCAAATGAAGTAATTGTACATATAGACAATTAAAAGAAGAGCTAACAAAGTAAAAAATTGAAATCACATTGTTACAATTGATTTTTCTGACTTGGTTTGGCACGTGTCACGAATGGTTTGTTACCTTATTATACCTTCTTTTAATGTTTTTAGACAAAACACACCACAATATCATGTATTCATTGTCCAATTACAGTTTTCATGAAACTCATTGCAATCATTACATTAATATAAGTTGACAATTATAAGCTATCGATTGGTACAAATTATGATAGATCAATAATAGTAACTAATGCCATCATTATGTTATTGACACAAGCTTATATTGGGGAGGTGAAAGTGACCTAAAAATGTAACCATAACATTGAAGAATGCACATTTCTCTCCTTTTTCCCTTTCTTTGTATTTGATCAATTGTATATGATCTAGCACCATCCTTTAATAAACATGATTGGCCTAGTTTGACTATTTTTCTACCTCCCAACTCATGTTATTTATCAATTCTCATGCCCACTTCACTTTTGCACCAACATATGATATGAATTAAATGCCCATTTCTCCTGGACACTAGGAGGCACATTTGTGTCCTTGGAGACTAGTGCATGCTACACTCCCTCATGTTTAAAATCATATTTTCCTGAATTTTGAGAAAACAAGATTTCTATTAGTACTTTATGTTTTGCTACATGCTTGTTCTCATACTAGCACCCAGTCTCACAGACTCCAAGTTTCTATGATTAAAATATTTAATCAGCCTTGGGATTCAACTTGTGCACCTTTTTTTCCTATAAAAATAAGATATAGGTTTGGATAGCATTATGTAAAGGGCACTAACCTTTATGTTCAACACTTTCACACTAAGGGGACACCAACATGACTCCTTGAGACATGAGCCTCACCCCTTGGGAAATGAACACATATTTCGAAATGCAATCATTTGCTGCTACCAACAAAAGTTTTTAGAACATATTTTTCACACTAAACAACCTCCAATTAACTTTTTACTTTTGTAGTAATGTAATTAGACTCTTTTTAACCCTTTCCCTTCATTTCCTACTCTTAGTGCAACTTTGACTTAGTAATTTTTTAATGTTCACAAGTTGAAATGAAATGTGAAATGGATTATCATTATCATTGTGTTAGGTTGTAGATAAACAAAGAGTTATATGATGGTTAGATTTATATATACTAATTATTTGAACATCTCTTTCTATGGTAAAAATGTTTTTGATATTGATAAGTGGGATTGAAAGGGTTTGGACCTTTGTACAATAGCCAAAAGGTTGATGAAACATGTGCCACGGGCCATGTAACAAACCAAAACTTGCAACTAGATTAAATAGAGTTGAGGTGCAGCTATAATCGATTTGCAAATGTCAACTACAAACAAATAAGGTCTAATTTAGACAATACTAGACCTTATTTTCATTGGCATTGTACTGAACATTCTAGCATGTGAGATAAAAAATTTAGAAGACATTTCTTCCTCTTAACAACAATCTAGGAGATATCCTCCAAGTTCTCAAAACAAGGGGGAGTAGGTTGGGATTCTCCTTGAGAAAGCCCATCATTGTGCAAAGATCAATAGAACAATGAGACGAAAGGTGGGGATTTCGTCACATGAGTATTTTGAAGTTGATATGAAGCTAAGAGAAATCAAGTTGTAAGATTAGAGTAAGAGGTATTTCAATATAATCTGAAGGAGTAGATGGAGAAGGGCATGTTAGGGCCATACCAAAAGTTGAATCATTCACTTGAGTGGATTCATCTTCCCAAGGTGAGCTATTATCAAGGGCATGAGTAGTCAAGTGATCTTTACTAGAATTCTTCCACCAAGTAGTTGAACCCTTGCGTTGAGATAAAGGATGTCTATAGCAAGGTGATCAATGGAAAAACATTGGCTTTAATTGAAAGGGATATCCTCATAGTCAATTAGTTGAGTCGAAGGCCTATCCTCCACTAGCAAAAGGACTTCTCGTCAGAGGTTTGGAGATGACAATGTCCACCATAATGTGAACAAAAGTAGAGTGCCCCATGTAGGAAGTGGAGTAATCAACATTAAAGAAGCACCCAATAGAATTGCCTATGGCTTCATAGCAAGAAACATCCCATAATTGGATTGGAGATTTGGAAGTCTAACCCACATTAGATACACATTTAGTGGCTTAATAAGGGAGTTAATTGACGTTGACCAAGGCTTTATGTAGAGAGAGTGCTTCCTACAAGATCACATCTTACCATTAAGCACCACATTCCTATCCTTTAAAGATGCAACAAAAGCAATCAATAAACCTTGGCTTAGAGGAAGAGTTCAATCATGCTTGAAAGAAGAGAGCTTGAAGAATCTAAAATCCATTTGTGAAAGTTTCATAAAAAAGTCAAAGGTTGTAGAATCTATACATCGACCCCTCAATTGATAGAAGTCCTCATTTTCCATCAAAAGGCCACAAATGACCATAGAAGAGGATTTGGCACAAGAGATGTGATGATTTTTTCTCCCTTAGAGGGTGAGCAACTGCACTTGCAACATTTGGAAAACTTTGATTACTAGAAGGCTTAATTGTGCATTGCAAGTGGCACCAAAGGTAGTAGGAGGAACCAAAAGAGGGATGCAACTGACCTCAATGTTAGCAATAGTAGAAAGGATGCGAACTCACTTTCAAAGAATTTGTGAGCATAGCTTCTAGAATACTTGAAATACCAACACCAAGGCTTAATTGAGAAGCTTGTATAAGAGATGAAGCCCCACAATAGCCAAGAGTTGAAGTATTGGAGATTTTACCACGAACAGATAGTAAAATGTTTAATATATGGTGTAATTGACAACAATAAATTGATGATTGCTCTTGATAGTGGTTGATGACTTTGTTGGTACCTATTTTTAGTTTGTTATATGTTAATTAACGGTGATCAAGTACATTAATAAAGATAATTTGAACATGGATGCAAAGTAGATGTAGTAAACATGAAAATGAATTTTCCTCACTTTTGCAGGATACATGACTTGGTTTTGGATAAAATGAGATAACACCATGAGAGAAAAGTTATATGGTTGTTTTTTCATTGAAGGTAACATGTTGGGGAAACAACACAGAGAAAAGTTATTTCTTGAAGGGAAATTTTGGAGAAAAAAAGACTTGGCTCACAATTGCTCACAATTTGTCTAAAAAATCAAGGTTTATTTTTCCAAAGAAGAACTTGCAATTTTTTTTAGTTTAGGATTATAATATCTTGATAGGAAGGACAAAATGTCCATAATAAATATAGATTCTCTTGTCTAACCATTAGATGACTCTAAGAGTAATAATATTTGTAATAATAATGCATTCAAACAATAATTCATTATGGATTTTATGTTGATCAAAATGGAGTGGCAGTGGAAGAAGATAATAGTTGTAAAAGGGGCTATTCTTGTGCCAATGGGTAAGTTTTTGGAACATGGCTTTTTTGGCTAGAGATACGTAAGAGTTGACAAAGAGGAGCATCCTTGGGTAGGGACAATTTTACATTAACCGAATGTTTTTTGGGTATGCTTCATGGTTCTCTATGTGCAAACCTAACGTGTGAGTGCACAATTCTAACTTGCATTACATTGACATAAATATGATTTCGTTATGTATCAAGGTCCCGAGCCTAAATTTACAAAATGATATCCTGTTATTTATAAAGTAAGATCTTATTATATTACAAAATGGGATCCTATTACTTAAGAGTTTTTTTTTTTCATTTTTTTTCAAAACAGGATCCTATTTATGTGAAAAGGGATATTGTTTCTGAAAAATGGGATCCCATTTCTAAAAATAAAACGAGTTCCTCTTTATAAGAGGAGATTATATGTTTTAAAATCCAAATTGGAGGCTTAGTTTTTTCTATGATTTTTGGCTTTGGAAAGGCTTGAGGAGTTGACCCTTAGCTTTGGACCTACAAATTGAAGGTCAAGTCAATGTCACTAGAAAAGAGTGGATTTGGATGCAATTTTTTTTATTAAATTAAAACACATTAGAGATGAAACTATCTAGGTTTTAAATATGTATTTGTTTATACAATTGGTTTACTTTATCTTTTGTTTTGCTATGTCACAAGAGTATAAGTAGTCACAGTTGAAGACGATACTCATAATGAAGTGGAAGTTAGGTGAGAAGTGTTGTATGTTGGTCATTGATAGGGTAGCATTGGTAACTTAGCATCCACAACGATGGTGCAAGATGGGTTGAAAATAATTACACACCCACACTATAAATAGTCTTTTAGTTGTAGAAGGAACACAAAAGCTCACATTGATAGAAAAATGTTGAGTTACATGCCATATTGAAGGATGCATAGTAAAGGTATGTTGTAATAGGGTCTCAATGGTGCATGTCGTGTATTGTTAAGGTCTTTGCATAATGATAGACACAAAATGCATGATAGGCACAAAGACATCTTGACTATTATAAAGTGGTAAGATGTATGACTTACTTCCCATGAAGGATCAAGAAGAAGATAAAACATGATAATGTTATCATATTATTAGCAAAGGAGTTTGTTAAGGAAGTGAGATATTTTTAGTATTGCTATGTGATAATACTCAAGCCTATGTTGGAGAAAAAACAACCAGATGCCTCTAAGGAGCCAATAGTTGCGTTTTACTTAAAAGGGTTCACAAATGTGTTTGGCACAAGAATAGTAGGCAGATTGTTAATACATAAGATCTCACAATACATGGATTTGTTTTTAGATGCTAGTTTTCTTGACAAGGCAAACAATAAGATTTCAATACATAAGTGTTATTAACTGATAAATATCTAATGTAGATGATGAAGACCGAGTGATACCGAGTATCATGATTGTGGAAATGGTTAGATCAGTTGTTGTTTTGTCATTGATGTCAAGTAATTGATTAATTGATTTTTATTGTGTTACCATATCTTAAGAGGAGACGTTAAATGAGTGACATGCATATCAGACAATGATGAAGTAATGGTGATATAGTTGTTTTCTACTATACACTTGATGTTATCAAATTGGTACATTTGATTGATCAAATCAGGAACTGCAATGAATCAAGTTATGAGTAAAAGAGATACTTTACCGAGCTAGATTGAGTCAGTCAGTAGAATGTTATGTGAGTCTATTACAGTTATCGAGCACCGAGTACCGAGAATGAGTTAGACATCGAGCGGTGAAGAAGTCAATTACCGAGTTGCAAAGCAAGTTTTACAGAGTATAATATACTGATTATTAAATGATGATGAAATCAAATTTAATGTGAAGCGATGATGGGCTGGATGAGGAAATGAATTAAATGAAGTTTGTTAAAGATCTACGAACGAGAAAATTCAATGTGAAGATCTAAGGCGAAGATCAAGTGGTTAAACATAAAAATGAAAATTCCAAGAAAAGTTACAAGTTTCGAGGTAAAAGTGAAATGGTTTACCGAGTTGAGAAATATGAAGAAGATGATCGAACGACTAAGTGCAAAGGAAGAAAAATCAAATTAAGGAGATTAAGAGGAAAATTTGACTCTATGAGGATGAAGGAAGGAGAGAACATAATACAATATAGTACAAGGCTTAAGGAGACTGTTAATTTTATCAGAGGAGCTGGTGGTATCATAACAGAGGATGATGTTACAAGCAAAATGTTGAGAACTCTGCTACCGAGTTATGCTATTCATGTATTTGCTATACAAGAGCTGAGATCTATACCCCAGATGAATGTTTCACGGGATGCTACTATTGGTAAGTTAACTGCATTTGAACTAAATGATTTTGACAATAGTGTCTATTATTTCTAAGATTGAATCCGCGTTTAAGTCTACTTTAAAGATTGGAAAGGCTAGGGAAGTTGCTGCTAGAGATGGTTATCTGAGCAGTGCTAGTGAGATATTTTATAGTTGCACTAAAGGACTTGAAGAGCTATTTACTAAATGTGATGAGAATGAAAGAGAATTTGAAGCTTTGTTGGTTAGAAGGCTACAAAGAGGCAACGACAAATATTGAGGTAAGTTACCATTGAAATGTTTTAATTGTGATAAAATTGGTCACTTTGCATCTAACTGTCCAGAGAATGATAAGGAGGAAAAGAAAGATAAGGACATTAGAGAAAATAGATTCAGGAGATACAAAGACTACAAAAACAAAGGTAAGAAATCTTGTTATATTGCTAATGAAGGACAAAGTGGTGATGATTCTATTGTGAGTAATAAGGAGAAAGAAGTTGTTTATGTTGCTATAAAAAGATGATTTTGGTGAAGAAGAACCTAGAGCACTAATATCACAAGTAAGAATGAAACATGGATTATAGATAGTGGTTGTTCACATCACATGAGTGGTGGCACACTTAAGTTTATTTCCTTAGAAAAGTATGATGGAGGTTATGTTGGATTTGGTAATGATGCTCCATACCCTGTGAAAGAAAAAAGATCTATAATTCTACTTAATAACACAAGATGTGATGATTTTTATTGGGTTGAAGGATTAAAGTATAATTTGTTGGGTGTTGCACAATTTAACAATACAGGTCAGCGACTATAATTTGAATATGGAAAAGTGAAAGTATTTGATGAGAAGAACAATCTGATTGCTACTAGAGAACAATCTAACGGTAATATATTTTATCTTGATACTTCTATGACGAGTTGCCTATTTGCTAAAGTTGAAGATGTTTGGTTATGGAACAAAAGGCTTTGTCATGTTAATTTTGACAACTTAATCAAAGTGAGCAAGGAGAATAGAGTAAGAGGACTATCGAGACTTGAAAAATTAGAGAATGCCATGTGAAGAGAATGTCAGATGGGTAAGATGACTAAATCTAGTTTTGCAAGCAAGACCAATGTTACACAAGGAATTTTGGATTTAGTTCCATACTGATTTATGTGGACCAATGAGAACTTGAAGTTATTATGGAGACATATTTTATTTTATTTGTGGATGATTATTCTAGAATGATGTCTGTAATGTTCTTAAAAGAAAAACCTAATGCATTTTAAATGTTTAAGTGGTATAAGGCCCGTGTTGGAAAATAAACTGGAAGACAGTTGAAATGTCTGAGATCCGACAGAGGAGGTGAGTTTACTTCTGATGGGTTTACATTGTTTTGTAATGAGAATGGAATCAAGAGACAATTGTTAGCACTGAGGACAACACAATAGAATGGGATTGTTGAGAGAAGAAACAAATCTATTGTTGATTGTGCTAGGACACTGATGATTGGAAAAGGAGTTTCATAGAACTTCTGGAGGGAAGTTGTGAGCACTGCTGTTTATACATTGAACCGAGTACAAATGAAGAAAGGTACCAACAAGACAACTAATGAAATCTGGTATGATCACAAACCTAATGTTAGTTATTTTAAAATCTTTGGGAGCAAGTTCTATATTCTGAAAGATTCTAGAGAAGGCAAGTTTGATTCAAAAGGAGATGAAGGGATATTCTTAGGATATTCTACAAAGAGTAAAGCTTACAAATGTTTGAACAAGGTTACTAACAAAATAGTGGAAAGTGCAAATGTAAGAATTGATGAATTTGCAGAAAGAATGATGAATACAATAAGGAACATGTTGATTATGAGAAGTTTGTATATGTTCAACATGATGCACCTAAAACTTTACCGAGAGCACCTACCGAGGAGGAAGATGAACAAGTTCCACAACCGAATGTTGATATTTTCATTTGAGGCGAATAAAGTTATGGAAGCACTAGATAATGAAGATTGGAAGAAAGATATGAAGGAAGAGTATGATCAAATTGAGAAGAACAAGACATGGACTTTCGTACCCAGGCCTAAAGACAAAATGTTATTGGTACTAAATGGATTTTCAGAAACAAACTGAATGAGCATGGAGAAGTTATCCAAAATAAAGCTAGATTGGTTTGCAAAGGTTATGCACAAGAAGAAGGAATTGACTATGGAGAGACTTTTGCACCTGTTGCTAGACTAGGAGTTAAAATACTACTAGCATATGTTGCTTACAAATGATTCATGGTATATTAGATGGATGTTAAGTTTGCATTGCTTAATGGAATACTTGAGGAAGAAGTATACATTGAACAACCTGAAGGATTCATTGAGAACACAAACAAGAATAAGGTATGTAAGTTACATAAAGCTTTATATGTATTGAAACAAGCACTCCGAGCATGGTATGAGAGACTGCACTCTTATCTAATCAAAATAGGATTTCAAAGAATAAGTGATAAGAGTAATGTTTACTTTAAGTGTGACAGTGATAATAAAGTTTTGATTGCTGAAATTTTTGTTGATGATATTATATTTGGAGACAATGACAGTTTATGTAAAGGATTTGCTGATGAAATGAGAAAAGAGTTTGAGATGTCAATGATTAGAGATATTAAGTTCTTTCTACATCTACAGATACATCAAGTTACTGGAGGAATCTATATTACACAAGCCAAGTATATCAAAGAGATTGTTAACTTTTGGTATGGAAGATTCCAAACTTGTTGGAACATCGATGGTTACTGGATGTAAATTATCTATAGAAGATAAAACACAAGAGGTGTATAATACTCTTTACTGATTCATGATTGATAAATTGCAGTATGTTGTTCACAACAGACTTGATATAACACACGCTGTTAGAATTGTTGCAAGATTTACTTCTAGTCCGAAGGAAACACATGTCTACATTTATGCATTCAAAGACCAAATACATTTCTATCAAGTATCACTACTTGAGAGAACAAGTTCAAGAGAAGAATGTGAAATTGGAATATGTGAATTCAAAGGAATCATTTGCTGATATCTTTACAAAGCCACTACTTAAAGATGCTTTTGAGTATCTAAGAGGTAAATTAGGGGTTCTTCCCCTATCCAATGTTCACTAAAGACCATGAAGCATGTTGCATCAATTCTATATTTCATTAGAATATCTATTTCTGAATTGATGTAAGTATGACATAGTTTAGGTGATTCCTTAAGTTGTGAAAAGATTTTTGTATGTAATGTTTTATGAGTACATGTTAGGTATAATCCACAACCAGAACAAGTTTTCAGGCATATGACTTTTTGACATTGTTGTCAAAGAGAGAGAATAATGAATTGAATACATTTATCCATAGAGAGATATTGAGGGAGAAGAATGAATTGCTAATATTTACTCATGAAGGAGATTCAAAATGTATGTTACAGTAATTAAAGATTTATCCAAGAGGAAGATTCAGATAAGAGATATCAAAGTGGAAACAAATATATCAACTTAGAGGGAGTACAATTATGTATTTGAGAGTTGCCATCATTAATTGCTATAACACTATTATAGTGGTTGCTATCAATGCCAAAGAGGGAGATTGTTGATTAACTGATGAATATCTGATGGAGATGATGAAGACCGAGTGATACAAAGTATCATGATTGTAGAAATGGTTAGATCAGTTGTTGTTTTGTCATTGATGTCAAACAATTGATTAATTGATTTTTATTGTGTTACCATATCTTAAGAGAAGTTAAATGGGTGATAAATACATATCATACAATGATGAAGTAATGGTGATATAGTTATTTTCTACTATACATTTGATGTTATCGAATCGATACATTTGATTAATCAAGTCGGGAACTGCAATGAATCAAGTAATGACTGAAAGAGATACTTTACCGAGCTAGACTAAGTCAGTCAGTAGAATGTTATGTGAGTCGGTTACAATAACTGAGTATTGAATACCGAGAATGAGTTAGACATCGAGCAATGAAGAAGTCTGTTACCGAGTTGCAAAACAAGTTTTACCGAGTACATTATACTAATATTAAATGATGATAAAATTGAATTTAATTCGAAGTGATGATGATCTGGATGAGGAAATGAATTAAATGAAGTTTGTTACAAGATTTACGAATGAGAAAATTCGATGTGAAGATCTAAGGCGAAGATCAAGCTGTTAAACAACAAAATGAAAGTTCCAAGAAAAGTTACAAGTTTCGAGGTAAAACTGAAATAGTTTACCTAGTTGAAAAATATGAAGAAGATGATCGGACGACTGAGCACATAGGAAGGAAAATCAAATTAAACAGATTAAGAGGCAAAAGTATGTTTATATAAGAAATGAGAATTACACAGTGTAAGGCTACTGCCGAATTGAACATAGAAGGAAAGAAGCTGAAGAACAACATTTATCGAGCAGAACAAAGAAAGACAGATTAAAGAATCTACACTCTGAGAAATAGATCAATGGAGTATGTGATGCCAGTATTCAATTGAGCATAAAGGATATGATTCAAGCATAGTGAGTTGCTAATTTTTACAGATCAAAGTTTGCTGTTGCTTATTATTATTTGTAATAGAGAAATCTTTTAACCGAGGGGATTTAACCATCATATTTGTAAAACCTAGACTTATGTGACATTCCAAAAAAGTTTTTGATGACCTCTAACAAGGCCACTCCTATAAAGGGTGAAGATTTTAAAAGATCTGAGGTAAATCCCCTAATAGGGTCACATTTAGCAAATGTGTTTGTAAATGTTGCTAAGTTTGAATGATTGATTGCTGCTTATGTTATTTGGTGAATTGATTATTTACTTTATTCAGTAATCAGTGAGTTCAGTTTTATGAGTTTAAGTTTGATTTGTCTGATTCAACCCCTCTTAGTGGGACCAACAATAAGATCTCACGATACATGGATTTGTTTTGAGATGCTAGTTTTCTTGGCAAGGCAAACAATGATAGCTACAAAATGCATGATAGGCACAAAGACATCTTGACAATTATATGGCGGTAAGATGTATGACTTACTTCTCATGAAGGATCACGAAGATGATAGAACGTGATAATGTTATCATATTATTAGCAAAGGATTTTCTTAAGTGAGATATTTTTAGTATTGTTATATGATAATACTCAATCCTATGTTGGAGCAAAAGCAACTAAATGACTCTAAGGAGCCAATAGTTATTTTTTTACTTAAAGCGTTCACAAATGTGTTTGGCACAAGAATAGTAAGCAAATTGTCAATATATAAGATCTCACAATACATGGATTTGTTTTGAGATGCGAGTTTTCTTGGCAAGGCAAACATAGATTGAATCCTCACAAGTGTTGAGCTGAATAAGAGCATTGATTCAAACAAGAGGTGTTCATAAATGATAAACAAGATCATAACCAAGTATAGGTTTCCATTGTTGTGTGTTGATGACCCGATGGATTGCTTAAGTGGTACATGTTAGTTCTCCAAGATAGGTTTGAAGATTAGATGCTATAACATTAGCATTTCAGAAGATGAGTGTAAGACTACATTCATAATGACGACACAAGGGCTTCACTTAGTGAACCTGAATCACAGAACGTGCGTTCGTGACATACTAAAGAATCTTCTTATTTTCAAAAAATATTGCCCCATACTCCTTTTTTGTCACCCACTCTAATACCCCCACACCTGTTTTCCTATATAAACCCCCACCCTTACACCCCCCAAAACCCCTCCCCCCTATTTAGGCAATATATTGCCCCCTTTTTTTGCCCATTTAAAACCCCCCAATATGAATGGACATGATAGTGTTTTGCCCCTTCAGTGAATACCCCGTGAATGATGAAAGACTTGTACAAATGGTTGGCGATACCATTTGGGTCAAGGAATGCCTAAGTGCATTCACGAAGTTGATAAAAAGATGTTTTCAAGTCAAATTTGAGTATGTTTGTGGTGATATACCTTAATAATGTTTGATGTTCAACAAAACAAGGGAAACACATCTTGCATTTTTGTATCATCTTACGATAATTCCTCTATTAATTAAATAGATAGTTATTATTTATTTAATTTTTTTTTGCTCGGTAATAATTGTGATTTTATTAAAAGTAGATCGAGATTGAGCTTGGCCTGAACCAAGGGTGGATACATAGCGGGAATCCACCTTCCCATCAAAGGCACATAAGTCCATGAACCGTCCAAATCAAGAATTGGTGACATTGCCTCCCTTTGTGTGAGAACGAAGAGTCATATCGAAGGATCCTGTGTTTACATTCCTACTCTTCCTACCTTTCACAGTGTGCCAACCCTCTTCAAGACTAGAGTCTTCATTTTGCCAATCCTTAGAGCCATCCATGGAGTCCTGGGCTTGCTCATCAGTAATCCCCATCACTTGTTGGAAAGGGCCACCAATAATCACTAGGTCATCCTTCATATCTCGGGTCCCAACATGAGCTTTTTTCTCCTTGCTTGTTGGAGTGACAATGCCATTATGCTGCTGATTGTTCCCATCACAACCTATCTCAGCCATACTATCATTATTTTCGTGGGTTGATCTATCCGCTGTTTAGGGGATTGTTGCTTCCCCTCACCAGAAACATGTGCAAAACTCTTTTGCTTCTCTACCTTCTTCTCAATCGTGTAATGCTGGGAAGAAACATCCTTCCACCATGAAGACGACTTACACACTTTGCCTTTGTCACACTTAGCCGCCATGTGACCAGTCTGAAAACAGATTCTACATCTGAAAGGAATTCCTTCATAGTCCAAAGATTGAACCCAACTACCCTTTGAGATTTTGATCATTATCTCCGCACGAAGCTCCTTTGCAATATCCATTTCAACAAGGATGGGAGCATAAGTAGAATGGAGTAGATTTGATGATCCTTCATCCACCATTAAAAAATTCCCTAAAGCATCACCTACTGCTTCTAGGCAGGAATCAAACCAGAGATGCAAGGGCAGGTTAAGGATTCTCACCCACAGTGGGACATTATCAAAGACTTCCTTAGTTGGGTTGAAATCTTTCTGCCACGGTTTCAGCATCAAAATTTTTTTGTTCTCCCAACACCATTTTTTTTATTCTCCCAACACCATTGGTGATCACACAAGATTCTATTTCTATCGTTTACATTCTAAAAAACAACAATAAAGAAACCTTTAGCTGTAGGGTAAAACTGCACACAAACTTCCAGAATCAGATCCGAATGCTCCGAGATCCATTTGTGAAGATTACATAAAACTGGGCCACAACCCCCTGAAGCAACCTATCAGACCTAAATTTGAAAAAAAACAACCAGGTTATGATCAATCTCCTCATTCAGATCGGTCTCCAAAACGACAAAAAACAATAGTGGGCGTGGGTAGAATAGTTGTTTCCATCTTCCTATTATCCGAAATATAGGGGCCATGACCCACTTGCTCGTTACACACATGGGCTGCATTATGAACAACCCCAAACCCGCCCCGTGGTTGCTTTGATCCCGCACTAAGGAAAGGAGTTTGGGGACCCTTGTTTTGCTGCTTCCCCCCATTTGTTCGGTCACTGCTGCTTGCATTCCCGAACGCCGCTCAAGACGAAACTCTCACCTCAAACCCTACAAAGTCTACCCTCTTCATGCGCTATTTCAGACACTCGGGGTCAAATTCCTCACTGTTTCGGTTGCAGAGACTATTCTTCGGCATATAGCCACGCCCCCGACCTTTACCTGAAGCACTGTTGAAACCAAGGGGCTTTGTCTTGTTGCTATTGCATTTTGCAGGAAATCTTAGCGCCCACAGAATAGCTAGAGCTCTGTAGCATCTTGAAGTTATTTATTTATTTATTTAATTAATCATTAGCCCCTTCCTCTATTATTTAAATTTATTTATTTTATTCATTAGCATTTTTCTTCCTTAATTGAATAAATATTTATAATTTATTTAATTAATTTCTTTGCCTTTTCCACTATTATTTAAATATAATTTTTATTTATTCACTTGGTTAGCCTTTTAAAAGATATATTTACTTATTTAATTTATCTCTTTTCTACTCCCATTTCTATCGTACAATTAAATAAATAAATATTTATTTAATTATCTAATTTTAACTCCCATTTCTACTATTTATGAAGTAAATATTTTTATTTATTTAATTAATTGACTATTCTTTCTTTCTATTCTTAGCCTTCCATTTAAATCACATGGGCCATAATCTAAATTTGTAGGCATGTGGCAAATGTCACTCTTGTTAATTCACTATTTTCATTCTCTTTTTCCACGTCTAGGTTCATTGAATTTAAAGGTGTGGTATTGATGTAAGACAAGGGTCTCCCTAATTCTTCTCAAAATAACAAAACGAAAAACACTATTTTATTCAATTTACATATGCAATCAAATCTGCAAATTGAAAATTACACGAGACTTCTCATTGGCCTATTACTCTCTTTGCACATTCAATTTACACTCCCAAATTGAACACCTAAACCCTCGATGTCTCTTTTCTGGTTACAAATATGTCATTTGTAGCCCTACACTTCTCTATTCTCTTACTTGCAGATGCCTTCTTCTTGGGCGATGCTTCCTCTTACCTGCATTGCAACTTCCTTATTTTCTTCCCTATGACCGCCACACTATGAAGTCCTCTTACTTCATGGACGGGTCTCTCTGTTCTTAGTGATTGGAAAATCCACCCCTCTTATTTACATAGTTGGCTAGCTTTTGAAACATTTCAACATTTGCTAGTACTTAGTCGGTGGATTGCATTTGATTCCTCTCATTCTTAGCATTTTCTCTACTTCTTTCTTTGTTTGATCCACTACACTTCATTTCCTCTTCTGCATCGGTGCATCTATTCTTTTTAGTTTCTAATCCTTCAAATTCTTCTACCATTTTAGCCTTTATACACTTGCCATTACTTCTTATTTAATCAATTCCTTCCTCTCATCATTGTAGTCATTGAAATCAACATTGAGGTATATTATCAAATAGACCACGTGCTAGATCTATGCTTCCACATTTCACACATGTTTGTGTAGACACATAAAATTCATTAAAATATTCTCTCCATTAATCTTAATTTTTCTTTTCTTTGGCAGTCTTAAATATGGCTGCCCATTATCGATAAAAAAAATCAATCTTAATTTTTCTCACATCATCAAGTTGATCCATTATAATGTTTATTTCTATTTCTCCCTTATACTATTCATCATATTAATATTCATATCCATATCTTTATGCCGTTAAATCATTAATATATACATTATTCTATTAATTCTGTTTAATAATATAATCCATTAAATCTTACATATTCCATTATTCATTAAATTCACAAATGCATAAATCTTCTCATATCACAAATACACTTTTTATTTGTCATCTTTCACCCCTATCAATTTCACTCCTCTAATGCATATGTGATAAACTATCTCCAACTACCTCCAACCACCTTCTTTTATCCCACATCTCTTCCTCAACATCCTTATCCATTTGAGGACAACCATAAATACCCCCTCTTTTCACATTCAAGGCCTCTTGAAATCTTTGTTGGTTTTACATCATTTGGATTCTTGTGGAAATTGTGCTTCTGAGAGCAAATACAATTTGAACACAAGATCTTGAGGATTAAGAAAGAAATGGAGTGGAAATTTTGCTAAAATGCAATTGTTTGTTTAGACTAATGTGATTTTACATTGAGAGTCTGTGGCGTAAAGTTCTGTATGCAATTATGAATTATGTTACCCTGGATGGAAGATACACTAGGGCTTATGGTTATCATTTTGTTATTCTTAACCATTTTCGCCACGGGGATAAAATTTATCTGCTGTTTTATCTTCTCTGTTCCATGAATGCTATTATGAAAAAACATAGGGAAAACCTTCAAGGTGATCATTCCTCGCACCAAGGTTTGATGGTTCTAATTTACGAATGCCTCAGGGCCAAGCAAATTGTTCATCCCCTGTCTCAGAACTCTGTTTTGGAAGAGGATGTTTCAGATGATGATTTCTCTATGGGGAAGGGCACAGATAGTGATTCGATGTCTGACAAGGATTCCTCTTCTGAAGATATCAGAGGCAAACATAAAATTACCCCAAAGAAATCGGGTAAGGCATCCTCTAAGAAAGGCCTCAAGCTGAAAAGGAAAAAGGTCCACATTGTTATGGAGTCTTCTTCTGATGATAGGCCTTAAGTTGAAAAGGAAAAAGGTCCACATTGTTATGGAGTCCTCTTCTGATGAAGAGGAGGATGACTATGTCGAGTCGGAAGAGGAATAGATCAACGCTTATCCAAAAAAGAAGTCTCGCACTGTTAAGGCTAAAACCACCGAGGAGAAAGCCGTGACTAAGGATGATAATGTGAAAGAAGTTGGGAAGGAAGACATGACTGGTAAGAACTCTAAGGATCAGGAAGAGGGTAGTGCAAAATGTCAGGAGGGCCCACTGATGGAAAATGTTACCCGGGTTAATGTTATTCAAGATAACCCCATGATTTTGACTGGTATGCAGGTTGTGAAGAGCTTCAACAAGATTACTGAAGGTATCATTGATGATAATCTGTAGCTGAAAATGGATGTCAGGGACCTTCATGTCCGCCTTCAAATTATTGAGGCCATGGGTATGGGAGAAGATAAGTCCTTCCCTAACTGTATGGATGAAATGACGTAAGCCATTAAGTGCGTGGAAGACATGAAAGACTCCTTAGAGTCCAGATTCTAGACTATTGAAAACATGACTACCCAGCTGGAGCTCCAAGGGAAGGATAGCGACAAGAATCAGAAAATGGTGGCTATGGAGATGAAAATGGCCAAAATGGAGGACAACTTGAAGAAGATGGGAGAACAGAGCCACAAGATTCTAAAAGCCTCTACGAACCATGTCAAAATTCTTGTTCGCAAGCTTGAGAAGGAGAAGACTAATCGAGAGATTGATGTTGAGAAGGGTGGAGTTGATGACACGACGGGGCTAGGGAAAAGAACAAGATCCAACACTAAGAAAAAAAGAGCCAAGAATGATAAAGATTTAGACGAGCACTCAAAGACACCTTGAGTCTAAACTAAAAACACATCTGGTTACCGTTTTCGGAGTAAGGTTCTTTTCAATTAAAAAAGGTTTAAAAAACCACCATTTCTTTTAAACATTTAAACGATTTGATAATCCTTTATTGTTTCAATCAAACTACATTGATTTGCAAGTATTGTCAATCCATTTTGATTTTTCTTTTGGAAGTTCACCATCAAGGATTACAGGTCCTTTCTTTAGAACTAAAGAAATCAAGGTCTAAATATCAAGTCTTCATCATAGAGATATATCCTTCTTAAGGCACGGTTCATTTTGGTTAAACCACCATTAAAACACCCTCATATCAATCATTTGGATAAACTTAATCAGGATTCTAAGCTTAGTCAATTCATTCAAAGATCTTAACTGAAGAGGTGTTACATGGTTGGTTTTATGCTAGTAAGGACAATGACTAATAAGTACCAAACTCAAGACAACGAAAAAATGACTCGCAAAGAAATACTAAAGGTTGGTTTCATGCTAGTAAGGACAAGGGCTAATAAGTACCAATCTCAAGACAACGGAAAAACGACTCGCAAAGAAATAGAAATTCAACAAAATATTCAACCTCAATCACACTCACATCAAACATATCAAGTTGACCAAAACCAACGAGTGGATCAAGCGCAATCAAATCAATCAAACGTTGAGAATGAAAGGGCTAATGCTAACATCACCAACAATAACAACACTAATAACAAGGACACCAAAAATGTGGAAGATGAGGAAATAACTAAGGAAAAGGTTAGAGAAGACCAAAAAAGTCCTCTATTTGTCAAACATTTGGAAAGAGTGCCTGAAAAAGACAGAGAGGTATTTTATAACTTTAGCACAACAAGGAGTCAAATTACCCCATGACTATGATGTATCACAATTCAAACAAGATGAGGATGAGATCAATCCCATAGGGGGGCCTTAAATAAACATTTCCAATCCTTACAACAACTCAACAATAACCAACGGGAAACATCCACAAAGAAATATACCATAGAAGGAATTTGTCCCTTCCCATTTGACAAGAGCTTGGTTATGGTACCTTTCCCACCTAATGTGGATTTTCCAAAGTATGACAAATACATGGGCATGATAGATGCCCAAGATCACATTAGGGAGTTTTGTACTTTAAGCATGGAATTCACTCATGAGAAAACATACCTAATGAGACTCTTCCCAATAAGTCTAGGTGGACAAGCTAAGAAATGGTTCTTGAAATTGCCGTCCGGTATAAAAACATTTGAATAACTAGTAACTAAGTTTGTATCATAATACTCGTATAACATAGAACATGAAGTGACTATGCTAGACTAATGTAACACCATACAAAGAAATGGAGTCATTTCTAAACTTGCTACAAAGATGAAGAAGAATATTCACTAAGCATCCACGAAGTGTGTCGGAGAAAGAGAAGATGGACATTTTTATCAATAACTTGAACAACGAGATGAACTTCCGCTTACAACTTCAATGTCCTCCATCGTTGGACAAAATGATTGAGAATGATGTTAAGATAGAGGATGCTCTAATAAGGAAGGGTGAGCTAAAGTTGTACAAGGGCAACAAAGGATTTTCAACCAACAACAAAACCACAATAACAACACCTCAACCAATAACAATAACAATAACGACAAACCCAAATTCTGGTTGAAGAATAATAACAAACACCTAGTAAACTTTGGAGTGGTAGAAGCTAATAAAATCAAATAAAAACCATTCTATCTTTCTAGAAATTCCAACAATCAATCGAATAATGTCAACCAACCAAATAATATACAATTTAATCACAACAACCAAAACAATGACAAACCAAGGACTTCACAATTAACCTCACCTAGAAGGAAGTTCACACCATTGGGGGAATATCTTGAGACAACTTTAAAAACACTTATTGCAAACAAGATCATCAGTTTACCTGAGTCAAGAGGTTATGAACGCCAAGTAAAATCTTCATGGTGGAATGATTCCCACCATTGTGAGTATCATCAAAACAAAGATCATAAAACAAATGACTGCATGAGGTTGAAAGACGCACATGATCTAATCAACAATGAAATTATTGAGATAGATGGACCCAAAAACAATGAGGATCACACAACATTTCAAACTACTTTCCTAAATCATGAAAAGGCAAAATCCTCAAACACAGTATAAAACAACAAGAAGGGAGGAGATAAGGTTAACTTTGCTCATATGTATGACAATGCCATTAACTCATTGTCAGGTTTTTACAACTCCATTAGTGTCATAGTTATAAAAGACAAGAGAGATGAAGAACCCGTTAATGTAATCACTAGGGGGCAAGCAACCAAAGTAAGTGAAAGGAACACCTAACAAGACAATCATGAATAATCTCCCATCTTCATCAAAATAATATAATTTGGTTGATCAACTCCTAAAAAGACCAGCACAAATCTCGATATTAGAATTATTGAAAATCTCACCATCTCACAAGGAAATCTTGGAAAAAGCCTTGGTTGATACGGTAGTTCCTAATAACTTGGACGTAGACCAATTTCAAACCATGGTAGGTCATCTTATAGCACCACATTGTTTATCTTTCTGCGAACAAGATGACATGTCGTTGAACCACCCACAAAATCTACCTTCGCAGATAAGTCCATATTCACAAGCATAGAGTTAAAAGAGTCTTGATAGATGGAGGGGATAGCTTGAACATATGTACTCTAAACTTGGTTAGAGCCTTGGGCTATTATGAAAATATTGCTGATCTCAAGAGAAAAATCACTATTAAAGCTTATGATGATGAAGAAAGGTCATCCAAGGGCCTTGTGATTCTACCAATTTGAGTTGGTCCAATCCAAAAAGAAATGGTGTGCGAAGTGTTAGATATGAATTTGACATACAACATATTCTCTGGTAGACCATAGATCCATGAGATGAAGGTGGTTCCTTCAACAAATCACAAATGTTTTAAGTTTTCCTATCTCGGTCAAGAGATAACCATGAGTAGTGACCTCAACCCTTTTGAATATTGTAACAATGTAAAACCTGTCACAAATTCTTTGGTACTACATAATAGAGAAGTTTCTATACGTGATGCATCAAATGAACTAACCAAAGAAAAGGTTTCTAGTCCAAGCTTGACATCCAAAGGAAAGGATAAATAGGGTGAAAATGCTAATTCTTCTAGTTCAAATGATGAAAAGTATAGCTCTTCTAGTTTAAATACATCAAACAAGGGTAAAGAAAAAGAGTCAAGTCTTACAAAATCAGAAAAAGGGAAAGAAAAAGAGGTACATTTCTTGAATATGGATACACTAATGAGGGACTTTGAGAAGAAATTAAACCTTCACTATAAAGGAGTAAGTGAACATTCCTTGTCAATGATAAACTTACCACCATCTCCTAGGTCTTATGGAAGACCTTCAATGTCAGAAACGAAAGAACGTTCACTTCCTAAAAAATACAATGACACTTTTTTAAGGCTAACCACATCTTTGGTAGGAGAGGAAGATGATAATGAAATCCTCAGGGGGTTGTACAAAGATGAATGGAATGAAGTGAAAGAATACAACATATAAGCATTCCTATAGATTAATATGGGAAGGGCTTTGAAATAATGCAACAGAGGGGGTGTGAAGGATCGGGTCCTATTGGAAACAGAAAAGAAGGAATAGTAGAACCCCTACAAGCCACCTTCAGGTCTAACACGAAGAAAACTAGAGTAGGTTATCTTGAAGCAGGATATATCGAGAAGAATTTCTCTCATATACACGAGAAAATTCTCAAGCTAGAATCATATAGTGATGACGACTCTGCAAATTTTGAATGGGATTCATTGTCTGAAGAGTCTTTCCATGATAAGGAATTTGACGTCATTCATTCCTATGCACCTACATCTAGTGAAGAACACAGGTTACCTCAAGGAGTGTTAGAAAATCAATGACAACCATACATACCCTCATTTCGAGAAGGACAAAGTTCGGGGTATACACTACTAGATAACATATCAAAATATGTAGAAGAATTCTCGAGTGAGGAAGAACATGATCCAATCCCTATGGACCATCTCGAGGAAGCTCACGTTATTGACCTTGACGATATAATATATGAGGTAGACCATAATATCGTCAGGACCTTAACCCCAATAGACCTAAACCCAACCAATGATGCTTTACTCTTAGTACATCTTGAACTCATTGATTTGGAACTAACTGAACCGGCTGAAATAGACACCTTTCAAAATGATTATTCTATTTCCTTGTACCTTAATAGGGTTGAAATGTCTTCCACCAATGAACTTTATGAAGAGGCATCAACAAGGGGATATGTCAAGTCTCTTAGTAAAAAAAGTAAAAAGTAAAATCAAAGATCTAGTGGTGAAAACCACTGTGGCAGTACTAGATCACAATAAAGTAAAAATAAAAGATGAATCCTAATATGAAAACCTCATGCAGGCTTCTAAGGATGAGAGAATTAACATGCTTCCTGAGCACTATGAGGAAATATCTTCCATCTTGATGGAACCAACATAAAAATTGAACATTGGAACATAGGAAGAACCCAAGATCATCAACTTAGCAACATCTCTATCCAAAGAGGAACAAAATAATTTATAGATTTCTTCAAAGAAAGGAAACTAATTTTTTTTTTGCTCATATGTCAACATGCCCAGGTTAGATCCTAATTTGATAATGCACAATTTGAGTATAGCTCTATGGGATAAGCCAATGAAACAAAAGTTAAGGAAGATGCACCCACATGTGGCATTGCTAGTACAAGTAGAATTGAAGAGTTAAGGAAGATGCACCCCCATAAGAGTTTTTACAAACTTCAAAGATTTAAATAAGGCATGTCCGAAAGATGACTTTCCTCTTCCAAGCATTGATAATAGTGTAGATCTTAAAGTTGGACACTATGTTATTGCTAATGGATATATTTTTCAGGTATAACCAAATAAAAATTGTGCTCGAAGATCTAGATAAGACAACCTTTAAATGTGCATATGGTACATATTGTTGAAATGTTATGCCCTTTGGTCTCAAAAATGCTAGAGCAACTTATAAAAGAACAATGATCACAATTTTCCATGATATGATGCATATGTTTATGAAAGATTATGCAGATGATATTTTAGCCAAGTCTTATACAAGAGAAGAACATCTACCAATCCTGGATAAAATCTTTACAAGGCTTGAAAAGTTTATGGTTAGACTAAACCCAAAGAAATGTGCATTTGGAGTAAAATAAGGAAAACTTCTTGGATATATTATTTCAAACAAGGGAATTGAAGTTGACCACACAAAAGTGAAGGCCATTATGGAAATGCGACCTTCGAAGAACATAAGAAAATTGAGATCATTGAAAAGGAGACTTCAATCAATAAGAAGATTTATAGCCCAACTAGCTGAAAAGTGTCACTCTTTCACTCAATTGCTCCTTAAAGACACTTCTTTTAAGTGGGACACCAAGTATGATGAAGCCTTTTATCTACTCAAGAAATATTTGATGAATCCTTCGATATTGATGGCTCTGATACCAGACAAACCTTTATTACTCTGCATTTCAACATCAAAGAATTCATTAGGAGCCTTATTAGCCCAACAAGATGAGAAAGGAAAAGAAAGCACTATCTACTAGATTAGTTCAACTTTGGTCAAGTATGATCACAACTACACCTTCATAGAAAGATCATGTCTAGTAATGGTATTTGCTTCCCAAAAATTAAGACATTACATGTTAGCATATCAAGTCAATATGATTGCTAAGATAGATCCTTTGAAATATCTTCTTAGTAAATCAGTTCTCATAGGAAGGTTAGCTAAATGAGTAATGATCCTAAGTGAATTTTATAGAGAGTATGTGGATCGAAAAGCAATAAAGGGACAAGTAATAGAAGATCAGCTAGCTGAAGCACCCATATCAAGTGAAGAACCAATCCAAGTAGAGTTTCCTGATGCAAACATCCTTACAATTATACCTCAAACATGGAAGTTATATTTTGACGGGTCATATACTCAACATGGCTCGAGGCTAGGAATTATTTTTATCATACCTCAAGGTTACACTATACCAAAATCTTACAAACTTTTGTTTCAAAGTACCAACAATATAGTTGAATATGAGGCACTAGTGATTGGGATAAAAATGATGTTAGAATGGAGGGTCACAAAACAACAAATATTTGGGGATTCATAGCTAGTAACCAACCAAATAAATGATGAATATCAAATTAAGGATGATAAACTTATGCCTTACAAGAGAATGGTTGATGATCTCAAGAATTATTTTGCTTCAATAATATTTAAGCAAATCCCAAGAGTAGAGAACAAAGCAACAGATGCTATGGCTACCTTGGCTTCACTTATTCAATTACCAGACCAAAATGCAAGATATGAGTTCGTGGTGGAAGAATTGGTAAAACTAGTTTATGATGATCTCGAATCCCAGATTGTATGCGTACTCATAGGTCCTGAATCTACTTGGTATGACCCTATTTATACTTACCTGAAAGACAACATCATACTCCTTAACTAATCCTAAAACCAAAAGAGAAATTTCATACACCAAATATATCGATACACATTAATATCTGATGCATTGTATCAAAGAGGTCATGACGGGATCCTACTTAGATGTCTAGAGAGTGCAAAATCTAAAAATGCCTTATGAGAGGCTCAAAAGGGTATTTGTGATTCACATTCTAGTGGTTTAACCTTGACAAAGAAATTTATTAGAACGAGGTCTTACTGGCTGTCTATTGAGAAGCATGCCTTTCAATTTGTGAAGACCTATAAAAAATGCGAATTTTATGGAAATCTGACATATATTAAACCCCGGGAGTTACATCCTTTAACTACGCCATGACCATTTTGTCAATGGGGTTTCTACTTGATAGGAATGATATATCCTCCAAGAACTCATTTATTGGGAACTAACTCTGCCAAAGGCTACTCTGCCCTCCCAAGGGTGAGTTTGGCCTTGCACTCCCATAAACAAACAAGAAAAAAGATTCAATGCAGAACAATAACCAAATAACGAGCAGTCATATGAAACTCCATTTCAACACAATAAATACAAACACAATGCTTCCAAAGAAAACATAATTTATCAACAAACAAAAATACATACAATGCATTGCATGGGTTGGATGATACCAACCTCTACTCCAACTATGGAGAATTTGAAAGTTCAGGAAGAGCTGCCCCATATATCAACATCTACTTTCTCAGCCCCAAAATTTTTGCCCAAAAAATAAAATAGTCTCTAAAACTAGAGAGTGTTTGAACACCCAAAACGTTCTCCAAAATCTACTCTAAAAGGCTTCACACACACTTTCCAACTCCTTGAAAAAAGTGTGAGTTCCTATTGGTTGGCCTTACTAACCTCTTACATGGTTTCTAAAAGTGGAACTCAAATAGGTGGCTTGAAGATGGGGAAAAAGGTTACTAGCCAACCAAAGGAAGGTTGTCTACGCAAGGCAAATCCTTCGAAAGTTGATTTTCGTCCATCTTGAGAAGCTAACTTTTGAAAGGACTCTAAAGTCACATGAAGGTGGTCTTATGGTTAAAAATTCCCCTTACCCATTCGTATATAAAGTGGGCCAAATCAATCGGGTTTCCCAACATTGGATTGGCAAGTCCATAGTAAATCCAATCTGTCGATTTGAGTACCACCATGATGTATATGGGTCAATCTTTAGTTTGACCAACATTACGAACACTAAATTCCATGGTTTAAACTGTCAGTCTCATCCAAATTCATTGACAATTTTATAAGTCGTATAAACACGTGTGTCCATCAGATGCACTAGTAATATGCCGTTATAAAAATTTACTACATATAACAAGTAGTAATCTACTTACAACAATATAAATAATTCTTGCAATGGTAAGTTATTACCCAGCGAAGTAAACCCTAGGTCACCGCAAGTGATAAGGGTTTTTCTTTTTGATGATCGTCCATCCATTCTGTGTCTGGTATTCTTAGTGTTGTTCTCCCTCTTTCATGTGTTCATCAAAATTCTTCATCATTCCCTCCTTCCCTCCCTTGGCTATGGCGCTTTGCGGAATCACGAAATGAAATAAAATGAAACCGCCCTTTTTTATTTTAAGTTATATGCCCGTGTTGGTCATAATTCCAACCAATACAGGGATGGATTAACTTTTTTTTTTTTCCTTCTATCAACTGACCAAACAAAACCATTTTCAAGTTTGGTCAGAAATGTTGGTCTAAAAACAGGGTCAAATGTACTAGTGCTTCTTGTTGTGCTAAGCATGTCCAAACTTTGTGACAAATCTTTGCGATGCATAAATTGATCAAAGCAAGAAATCACAAGTTCCTTTTTTGACAAAATCGTGAATCTATTTGACAATCATTATGGTGATAATCTTGTAGATCAAGATGAATATCATGACAATGATAGCCTTGTGGATTGAGATCAATATCCAAATGAGCACAATGGTTTTCTTAACATTAAGCAAGGTGATGCCCAAATAGATCGCCACCTATTTTAAAACATAGATGACATAGTTAGTTCCCCCATACAAAGAAAATATGAAATTATGGCAACCTTTCTAGATCCACATCCATTGTCCAATGAGGCTTCTAACCCAAATGACTTACATGTTAATATTTTCCAAGAAGAAACCATTCTAGCACAAGAGTATCCTACACAAGAGGGTCCTTCATACAAAAACCAGAGTTAAATCAAAGTAAATTTCATGTATCCATCTTTGAATGAATCTCGTAATCCAAAGAAAGATAGAGATCATTTAGACCAAGAGCATACCACCACTAGATATTTCATAGATCAAAATCAATCATATATTTTAGGTTTTCATGTCAACCTTGTCTAGGAAATTTCCATTCTAGCATAAGATCCTTTACACCACTTCTTGTGCAACCTTCAAATTTCACAAAAACAAAAAACCATAGCTTATCACACAAGTCCTACATTATGCAAACCTTCACAATTTAGTTAACTATTAACTCTTTTAAATATAGAATAAAACATCTAACCCTGCCATATCCAAATAATCTTGAAGGATTTTATTGAAGGATTACAAGCTAGGAATAGGCATAAGGGGGATAAAGTTGAGAAGTTGTGTAATTATCATACTTTTCATGATTTTCTACTTTCCTAACAATATTATCTCGCCTTTCTTTAAGCCAACTCTGATGTGTAGGAAAAATACCCTTGTACATCTCTTTGAGATTCATGAAATTTGACTCTTGTAACTATTGGCTCTACACTTATGTTTGAATGAGTAGACGTTAAGCCTTCGAAGGGGTTCAAGGGATTTGGATTTACTAGGATGAATTCAATGTAAAGTGTCCTTAGAGTCTTGTTAGAGAAAATTATAGGATTTTTTATTTCTAGATGTGGCATTGAAGAACTTGACATGTTGAAGGATATACAAAAAAGGCTTCCTCTTAGGAATCTGACACAAGAATAGTCTATAGGGAATACTTTAAGCCATAAAATGGTTTATTGCTCAACTAGTAGAGAAGTGACATTCTTTTTCACACTTGCTCAAGAGTGATATTTTCTTCAAATGTGACATAATGTGTTGAGCAAAATTTTACAAAATCAAGGCATATTTTTGAATCCTCCAGTTCTAGTGTCATATATACTCAATATGTCCCTACTACTTTACACTTCATATACATATATTCCTTAGACATGATCCTCACATAAAATAATAATTAATGACAATAAAATCTCGTCTACTATCTTGCAAGATATTAGCAAGGGGTGACTTTAACTATTCCACTTCAAAAATATATTGTCTAGTAGTTTTTGCCTCCTAAAAACTCCATAACATATGCTCATAACTATTAACCATCTCATTGATAGAGTACTAGCTATCTAAATCAAGAATAATAGGAATGATGGATACACGGGTTAGGATCTTTATTGATTTTGACATTAAGTATTTAAATTAGAAGGCAATTAAAGGGCATGTTATTTTAGAATAGTTAGTTTTGTTCCCAAGTAGGTATCCATTGATTGTACTTTAGCAAAAGTTCTATCTTACGTACTGAATAAGGCAAACATGGAAACCATAATTTGATGAATCATTTACTTTACATGGTTTTGGCATTTCAACATTCTATTCATTATCCTTTATATGATCTCATCTTCAAAGCATTTTTATTGGGTTTCCATGGACAAATAACATAGTGAAATGTGAACCATTAATATCTAGGCTTAAAAGGGTAGTATAATGCAAAATTAAGAATTTATAAGTATTTAGTGATTCAAAATTAGTTATTAAGTAGATCAATGATGAATTCCAAACAAATAATGATGAAATTATACCCTATAAGTACATGGTAGATAGTTTTAGGTTATATTTCCTAGATATATCTTTTGAATCAAAACCATGCATCAACAAGGATGTATATATAATGGATACCATAAAATTTATTATAGATACTACTAATAATGCATATTAGTACCATTTCCCAACTTCTCATCCCCAATTATGACACCCTTGAATTCAAAATGGTCTAGGACATCATAGTCCTAACACCCGTTGGAATATCTATGCTTTACCTCCAATTCCAAATCATTCCACCCGACCTATCATCCAAAAAAAGTAAATCCCAAACCCAATGTGTCACCCTTTACATCCTACTTGGTATAATTATCTATCATAGGAGCTACAATGACACTTTAATCAAATGTATCAATAATGAGGAGGGTAACCTAACACTTTAATAATTCCAGAATAATACTTTTGGGGCTCATATCAATGATAGGGTCCTAGCCAAGAAGGTTATCCAAACAAGATAGAATCAATCTACCATGTAATTAGATACCTATTAGCACATGCATTTTTTATCTTGTTAGAGAACGAGGGAACCTAAGTCATACTCCATCACAAGTTATATAGATTATTACTACTCGCTGTTTTTTTTTCATGTGGGGGTTTGACCTTAATATAAAGATTAATCCAACATCTTATAGCAAACATAAATTCATAATTATTGTTACTAAATACTTTAACAAGTAATTTGAAGTCATTTTTCTCACTTTCATTATTGGAACCTAAATAAGCATATTCATTCTTAATTACCTCATTTATTATATTGGCATCTCCTCCACCATCATCATCGGTAAAAGAAAATCCTTTAAAAATGATGAAATTTGATCCATCTACAAGCGATTACATATCAAGAACAAGTGGTCCACCCCATACTACCACAAGGAAATGACCAAGCTGAAGTGCCTAGTAAAACCATCATCAACAAAAGTAATAAAATAAATTAATGACACAAGTCATGATTGGAACCTTAAGATAAACTCCATACTCTAAGATTTTTCATTGCCATCCACACTCATACTAGTGCCAAAATATATGCCCTTTTTTATGGTGTTGAAGAAGGGCTGGAAATTGAGTTCAAGCTATCAATATAGTGTATTTCGTTGGGAAATCTCATTCCCAAAGAAGATTATAGAGTGACATGCCGAAATGAGTTTGAACTCCTTGATGAACATCATCTCAATTCACTCAATCACCGCAAGTATACCAAAAATAATTACATCATAGCTATAAACTAAGCCGAAGAGTTTGAGTTGGAAGAACTTTTTGTTAAGGATATATTAAATAATACTAATAAATAAAAAGAGAAGAAAGGGATTTTTGAGCCAAACTAGTTAGGTCTCTATGTCATCATTGTTAGAATTCAAAAAATTCAACCACCAAGATCCATTATATGCAAAATAACCTATTACAAAAGCAAAGATTGGAGACAAAACTCTGAATGATCTGAAAGATGAAATACTCATTCAGAGAGAGAATAGAAGGAATTATAAAAGAATTAATAATTACAAAGAGATCACTCCTTATAAAGGAGATCGAACACCACAAGGTGGAGAAACCTAGGTTGCATGATAATAATTAATAATAGAATTAATTTTTATATGCCTAAAGTTTAGCTTAAGTAAACTAGAGGTAAAAAGGTGACTAAATAATTAAATCAATAATGATTTAATTAATACATGAAAATGCATTTTTACTTAAACACCCCCCTTAAGATAAACTTAAGGAGAAGCTAAAAACCTAGAAACAACTACTGAAAGCAGGAAATGGGTCCCGACAACATGGCCTAATCAGGTACCCAAGTACAAAAAATCTCTGTAAAGAGGAGAAAATGAGAAAACCAAGTGGGAAAAACCCCTCTCTGAAAAGAGATGAAGCCTAATGAAGGACTGAAGAGGCCTCCAAACTAGAAAATGTCCCATATAATAGGAGCAAAGATTGGGTAGAGAAGACTATAATCTGCATGAGTGCCCTCAAATGACACTACTCGAATCAGGATGTAAAACAAAGGCAAACATCGAAACTCAAAGATACAAATGGAAAAAACACCAAAGTTTGAAGAGTTGATCAAAATAAGAACATGAAGAACACCACTGAATCATGAAGCTGCAAACACTGTCAAAGAATAAGTGCCAGAACCTCCACTGAAATAGAATTTGATCAGGTAGAGAATACTATAATCAAAGCCTGAAGAGATGATCAATCGAAGGTGAAAGGTTTCCTCCAAAATATGAATGAAAGAGTGCCCATATGGTAAGTGATCCATCTCACGAAATTGCATAGGTATCCAGCCACAACATCCACCTAGTACATAGGAACAAATATTGAATACATAGCTCACTCCATCGAGCCAAGGAAGCATAAGAACGAACATGAGATACCCCCCATAATGCTGAGTAGGGAGAGACATGAAAAGTACACTGAACCAGACTTCCAAGAACAACTGCATGATGAAGAACCAAGAACTTAGAATGTGCTGAAGAAAGTACAAACACATGTAAAAGATGGTGTCATGGAAGGATCACTCTCTTGACACACATCATGAGGCTAATGTCATGGAAGGAACACTCACTTGACAAAAGGTAGATGGTAAAAAATGCAAACATCAAACCCCCCATGACACTTTATTATGTAGTGCGAGTACAAACATGCACAAAATGTGCAAGATCCCAAGCATGCAATGATGACACTTTATCTGTGTGTTTGCAAAAAAGAAATGCTACAAAATGAAGTCTACGATGCTCAGGAATGACAGAAAGCTATAATAACATAAGTAACAACTAAAAAAGTGTCTGCCCATGCAAGGAAAATGATCCTAGGACCTGAAACATCCAAGATATCCACCAGAATGCCAAAAAGAAAAAAATGAATAATATATACCTGGAGCAAATTCTGGCGATGAGACCCATACAGGAAGAATGAGAAAGGAACCAGCTTTCCGATGGCATGCGGAAGCCCAAAATGAGAGTTCGAAAGAGCAAGATATGGTGACTGAAGTGCAAAAAAGGACCTTGACTTTGACTGGCAAAAAATCTTGCAAGACAACAAAATCAGAAACCCAAACCTAGAAAATCAGGTTGGGCTCAGAACCAACTTTCCGATGATATCTTTTTTGGCCAAAAATGCCTCTGTTTTCTCAAGATACGAGCAAAAAACCAAAGAGGGCTCCAATACATGAAGAACCCCAAGAAATCTCGGCTAAATCTAGCGTAGCTCCACTAAATATGGTGATGCCACTAAATATGGCAGGATTGCCAAAATTTTGGCCGAAATTGGTGGAGGTACCAAGAAAAAAAATATTTTTTTAAAAAATAAAAAATGTAATTTCCTTTTTCCTCGCCTCAAAAAATGTGCCTAGGATAGAGCCATACATGCAAATAGTTTTTTTTGACTCAGAAGTCAAATGTGTCCAAATTGGACATGGCTTATATGGAAATATGGGTTTTTAGGTGTTTTGAGCACAACTGTGAGGTCAGTTTGTGCCCAAAGTGCTCCATAAAATTGTTCCACCCAGATCCACACAAAAAACTCTAAAAACTTGAAACCCTCGTCGCTCCAAAAAATCTTCAAAAAAATCAAGAACAGACTGCAACAACAAGGCTTTGATACCATGTTAGAATTTAATGAATTCCACCACCAAGATCCATTGTATGCAAAATAACTTGTTACAAAAGAAAAGATTGGAGACAAAACTCAAAATGATTTGAAAGATGAAATATTCATTTAGAGAGATAATAGAGGGAATTAAAAAAGAATTAATAATTACAAAGAGATCAATCCTTATAAAGGAGATCGAACACCACAAGGTGGATAAATCTAGGTTGCATGATAATAATTAATTAATATATGCCTAAATTTTAGCTTAATTAAACTAGAGATAAAAATGTGACTGAATAAGTAAATCAATAATGATTTAATTAATAAGTGAAAAATAACTTTTTACTCTAACAATCATATCTAAATTTGGATTAGGAGCATGTTGTCTAGCCATACTAGAAGGTCATGATATTAATGAGACATTAACATCATACATATAAAATGATTCTATGTCTAAGTATTGAGAAACAATCTTAAAAAAAGGAAAATCAATACAAATTCAAATATAAAAATAATTTTTTTTAAAAGAAAAACAAATTTCTTCAATAGTTTAAATCACTCTAACTAACATCTAAAATTTTATCACAATGAAAAATTTAAAAATTAATATTATTTTGTATTCATTTATTTAGAAAAAACCAAAATATTTGTAGTATACAACCACTTTTTTTTATGAGCATATCAGAAATTTATCAATCCCATTCTCTTTATTACAATCCATCCATATATTTATCCCTTTTACCTTAGGTTATCCAATAAAATTCTCTATCATCCTCTATAATCCTTCTCCCCATCCCACTAATCCATTTTGCAAGCCTTTGTTCCTATTTCAGAGGCACCTTTTTAACAAAATGACTTGCTAGGATGAGCGAACATTGTTTGGTCAAAAATCAATATTGCAGAAAATCATGGCCATCTAAGACTTGTTGTAGGTGAAATATTATAGAGAGATTGCATCTATATTTGTAAATTTTTTATCACGTGTTTTAGTTGTCATTTCATCCAAGGAGAATCTAAAGTGCACATCACAATTGTGGCCTCCTTCAAATGGGTCAATGTTGAAGGCAACTGAATCAACAATTGGTAATTTGCTAATCACAAAATAAACCAAAATACAATAGCCCCAAATTTCCTTGAAGAAATGAGAGTCAGGGCATCTATTAAATAGAAAACCAAAAGGGAGGTGACATTATGGAATTCAACCATATTCACCAACAATACACCTACAAAAATAATAGATACAACTATCAACTACATAATAACCATATGCAACCATATTATTAATATGGCATAGAAAAGTCAAGAGAGGTTTCCCCGAAGTCAAGGAAGGTTGCCTAAATGTCAAGAAAGGTTTCCTCAATGGGAATTAATGTTCTCATTCGCCCCCATAATGACTATTGGGAATAACATGAAGTAGATCTATGAGCTTTTGAAACCTTCATGAGCTAGACCCTCTGTGAAGATATTTGCAATTTGATCTTTGGTACTGCAGTACATAATTTTGATCAAATCTTGTTGTGCCAATTCTCTGATATAGGGATATTGTATCTCAATATGTTTGTTTCTCTATGGAATACTGGATTCTTTGTCATTTGTATAGCACTCTTTTTGTCACAATACAATAAGGTAGGTCCATTTTGTATTCGGTGTAAGTATGCTAATAGTCTTCTCAACCATACAGCTCGACATGCTTCTAATGCTGCAACTTTGTATTATGCCTCTATTGTAGAAAGTGATATTGTTTGTTATTTATTATACTTCCAAGATAGTACTGCAAAACCAAGGCTAAAAGTGTAACCAAAAGTAGACTTCTAATTATCTGTAGAACTTTCCCAATCAGAATTTGTATAGCTAACAAATCTGCTTTCCTCTAAATGCTAAAATTTGAGACCATAACTCAATGTCCCTTTAATATATCAGAGAATCCTTTTAACTGAATTCCAATGTGTTTCCTTAGGCTCTTACATGAACTTGGAGATCAAACTCACTACATGTGTGATATCTGTACGAGTAGTAGTTAAGTAGATCAAACTTCCAATTAGCTGTGTGTATAGTGTGGGGTGCACTAAATATAACACGTCTAAATAGACAATTTAAGTCCAACTGAATGGGTGTTGCAACTAGTTTGCAATTATTCATCTATAATTTTTGTGTGATATTTGAAGTATATTTCTTCTGAGACATAAATATTTCATTTTTGTTTTTCCATACTTCTGTACAAAGAATGTAGTGCATTTGTCCCGAATCGGTCATTTCAAACTCAATAATCATGGCTATTTTAAAATCTAAAAATAAAGTTAAATTATCCCTTGTGTAGATAAGATCATCAACATAGAGAACTAAGATGCAAATACCTTTAGCTAAGCTTCTGATATAAAGATTTTGATCTCTTTGATTTCATGAAGTGCTTTCTTGAGTTCCTGAAAGGCCCTCTCACACTTCTCTGTCCACTCAATTTTCTATCTCTTATGCTCAAGGGATGTAACAAGATGTGCCACTCTAGAGAATCCCTCAACAAAGCGTCTATAATAACCTGCTAATCCCATGAAAATCCTAACCTCGGTTACTGTGGTTTGCGTTGGCCAATCCATGATAGCTCTAATCTTTGATGGGTCAACTGAGATCCCATCACCTGATATAGCATGCCACAGGTAACAAAATTCTGATCTAAAGAATGCACACTTCGACAAACTGCCATATAATTGATTATCCCTCAAGCATTGCAATACCTGTCTCAAGTGCTCCTCATGCTCCTTTTCATCTCAAGAATATATCAATATATCATCAAGGAATGCAACCAAAAATCGGTCAAGGAATGTTCAAAATAGCCCATTCATGAGAGGCATGAATATAACTGGAGCATTCGTAAGGCCAAATGGAACTACTATGAACTCATAGTGACCATATCTAGTACAGAAAGCGGTCTTGTGAATATTGCTCTCCACAATCCTCAACTGATGGTACCCTGATTTCAGATCTATCTTTGAGAATACCTTAGCACCTTGAAGATAATCATATAAATAATCAATCCTCGAGAGTGGATATCAGTTTTTAATAGTTACTTTGTTCAATTGTCGGTAATCCATGCATAAGTGTAGAGATCCATCGTTCTTCTTAATGAAGATAACTGGTGCGCCCCAAGGGGAGATGCTAGGACGAATGTGCCCCTTCTCTAAAAGATCCTCTAGCTGAATCTTGAGCTCATTAATCTCATCAGTGGTCATCCTATAAGGTGCTCTAGAAACTGGGTCAACTACTGACATAAGATCTATCTTAAAATCAACTGCCCTTTGGGGTGGCATACCAAGTAGCTCAGAAGGAAAAACATCTAAAAATTCATGAAGAATAGGATGATCATAAATTGAAGGTTCATTTTCCTCCTCATCTTTCCTATCACTAATAGTAATGACAAATAAATGACACCCCTTTTGCATGCTCCACTTAAGTTCCATAGCGGAGATCATACGAAGAGATATAGGTCTCTGAATTCCTGAAATCATTGTAGAAGTTGTTAGGATAAAGTAATACTGAGAGGGGGGTGAATCAATATTACAACACTTTAAACATGAACTTAGTAAATTCCAACTTAACCAGATAACTTCTGAAATGAAAAGAACATAAATACAAAACACACAACTCATAACACCATGAATTTGTTGTTGAGGAAATCCTGGCCAAGGGAAAACCCCGGTGGGGATGGTACCCACAAATATGTACTAAAAGTATTATGTCCCTGTTAAGAAACCTAGTCCTGTTAGGAGATGATTATTACATAGCACATTTCCTTGCTAGAGGAATACAAAACCTTGTTAAAGGTATATTGAGCTCACTGCTCATACAATTAGAAATATGATTCTATTACAATGATTTCTCAATAGTGAACAATACAAGCATCTGCTATGCTTAGGTAGTTTGAGTTGTAGCTTGCATCACCATCTGTTTGATTTTGACATCACAATGCTTTCATCTGTTCACATCCATACATTCTATTATACCATTACATACTAGTTCATTGCTTTCTCAAAAAACTCTTCCTATATATATTTATATATCATTATATGTCCAGTCAGCTTCCAATACATCACAAAATAGAGTTAACACTTATACAATAAGTAAATACCAAGTCGGTGATCATATACTATCAAAACATATTAATCCTCAATCCAAATCCAACTTATCATGTTTGGACTTTGCATTATACTTCCTTAATCATCACAACCTTTTGTCTGTCTTGTATCATTGTTACTCTGTCTTCGCATGTCTTCAACATATTGTAACTTACTGTGATCAACACCAAAACATAAGCGACGTTAATTCAAGATCATATACATCCCAAAATAGCTTCTCCTTAGCTCGCATGCCTTCATTCCCCATACACTGTGCTTGCTGACCAAAACTGTACTGCTATACTCTGTAATTTTGCTTTCTAGACTTATTCATTTAGCAACCTATAAATCCAAAAATGTGTTTTACACCAAGCAATCATCCATACCAGATGTGTTGCCATAAATGAAAACCCTAAAGTATTCTAGAACATTCCTGAATGAACCACTTGCCAATAGAAGTGCTATGATCATCTACACACTCAATCTTTTTCTACTGACAATTCATCTAGGCTCTGAGGGTGTAAATCCAATCCATGCCATACGATCCTAGTGGTGTAATGCAAAGATCTTCTATAGTGGTCATGTCACCAATATGAATATGACAATCATTAACCATTAACTTAACTAACACTTTAGCCCCTGAAGGTAACTCAACCTCCCAACTGACATTTTGCCTAGTTGCCACTAGCCTGCAACGCTCCACAACCAATGGAGAAATAAAAGAATCAGTAGCTCCTGAATCAAATAGAATGATAACACTCTTACCTCTGATCATAAATGTGGTCTCTATCACTATGGCCTGATGCTCTTCCTGGTGGTTATCAACTTTTGCAAATACCCCGCGAGACTTACCCATGTCCCCAACTGTAGGATATGAAGTTGCCATATGTTGACTACCTGCCATCTGACCATATTGCAGAGGGGACTCACCATACATTAGTAGAGGGGATTGAGATTCAACAGAGATGACTCACCATACTGCAATATGAGAGCAGGGTCGTTGAGCTTCTACCTTATTTAGAAACCACACTTCCTTAGTGCTATTTCCAAAGACTTGTGTTCCTTTCAAAAATCACACTTCTTTAGTGCTATTTCCGAAGACTTATTGTCTTCCTTTCGAAAATCGCACTTCCTTAGTTCTATTTCCGAAGACTTGTCATCCTTTCGGAGATCACACTTCCTTAGTGTTATTTCCGAAGACTTGTCTTCCTTTTGGAAATCACACTTCCTTATAGCTATTTCGAAAGACTTGGCTTCCTTTCGGAAAACACACTTCCTTAGTGAAATTTCTGAAGACTTGTCAGCCTTTCAAAAATCACACTTCCTTACTGCTATTTCTGAAGACTTGTCTTCCTTTTGGAAATTGCACTTCCTAAGTGGTATTTTGAAGACTTGTCTTCCTCTCAAAAATCACTTAGTGTTTGTTTTACCCAACCATAAGAGTTTGTTTTACCCCTCCAAAACTCACTTAAAGTTTACCTACGGGTCAAACTTGATTTGACTAGACTCAAGGCTCTCTAACCATGTGGACTCAAGGGGATACTACAAGGTACTTGCTTATGCATTAGTTTAACACAATTCCCTCTCATGGACATGTCATTTCCAACTCATACACATCACAAGCGTCAAGTGACACCATAAAATACACACCACTACAATACACTTAGGATGTCCATAGATGAATTACATTTTAACAACATAGAATTTGAACAAACATAGAAACATTCACTTTTACGAATAAAACACATTACATACGAGGTATTGTGTCTTTTATTAGATTCAAGCTTGGCTTCACTGTTACACATAGGTTTTGTCTTATTTCTCAGAATAATTCCATAGTCACTTTCCTACATATCTCAATTCAAATATTAGTAGTCCATGAAAATCACATGTATATATAAATGTAAGAGATCGAATATAATTGTAGCATATAACATTTTAATTAACATCTCAAATTTAATTCATAGCTCAATACAGGGTAAAAGTACAAACCTGTGTCACACTTTAACAAAGGAAGAGGACCACGACATGCAAAACTGTTGAACTTTAACGACATAAAAGTGATATTTGTGTTTAGAATTTGAAAATGATGTAAACTAATGAAATGTGTAAAATTGGATCTTGTTTATGCCTATAATTTTTTTAAATTTTTTTGAATAAGTATTGACCTATTTTTAAAATTTTTGAAGTCCATTTTTTAATTGCTCAAAAAATGCTGAAAATGTAAGGTCTAGTTCCCTCCACTTTAATATATGCAAATAATCTTTTTTTCTTATGATTTCAGAATATGTTTTAGATAACATGTACAACTAGTGCATGAAAAAAGAAAAATTGGTTTTCGGTATATATTTTGTCTGTTATAACTATTCAAAGTCAGAATTATCCGAAATTAACAGTTTTTT
>MU226051.1:5561244-5600363 GCA_018584345.1 Thuja plicata | reverse complement strand
TCTTCACCTGAGCGGTGGAGACCTCCGAGTCAACCTGTCTATACTTCACAGTGCCAGTAACACTGCGAGAGAGAGAATCATAGAATGTATCAATAGATATACTATCATATGGGTTGTATGATTGAACCGTGTCAATCATACGAACGAGGTCCTCTCTAATAATCTTCACCCTGTCCCTATTAGGGACGGTGGATGACTGTAGCCTCTCATCAAGAATCTCAATAGCTCGTCTCAAACGAGCTATAGTACTCGTGAATAACTCCTCTCTCTCCTCTCTAGAATTGACAGATCTACGAGAAGAGTGGGTGCTACCACCCCCCTGTACACTAGCATCTCCTGAATCTACAGGTGCATCCCCTCCACTCGATGCCATGTGTGATAGAAAAAATAGATATATAGATGCTCGAAAGTATAAAGAAGAATATATGTCTAGATCTCTGCACACATACATTTTACAAGGCAAATCCTCTTTAAAACACATGTACCTATATAGAAGCATATGAAAGAATTCCGTTTAGTAACATAACATCCAATTATTATCTACTATAGTCCAAATCATAACTCAACATGAATAGAATCAAATAACATGAAATCCAATACTCAATTGCACCATCATAATAATCGTTAATGTCAACTAACCATTATGCAGGCAAAGTGTATCATAACATCATCAACATGGGTGCTAAAATCAACATAAAATAGAATGCATCATATCCCTCTTAGATAAAGTCTAAATCCATAAAGCATCAAAATAACATATCTAATAGTAAGTCTAACATGAAAATAAATGGAGTGCTATGACACGCTCGGGCTAGGGCCTCACATCCAACACTAGAGGCCTCATTTGAATCATAATTATTTTCAGTACTAGAGGATTCATCTTGTGTAGGAACTGGTTGAACAAGAGCTGCATGCCCCTCTAGTAATCTTTCCTTGAGAGTATCATTATTCTTTAACATTTTATCTATTATTTCCAAAGGTTACAAATCATCATAAAAACCAGGAAAGTTACGATCAAGCTCTCTCAACCTATCTTTTCACATTACTAGATCATTCCACTTACCTTGACGAGTTTGTATCTCATATTTGAAGGCAAGATTCCTCACTAGATATTCATAAGCAAGTGGTTCATATGAGGGAATTTCCACCCAACTAATCATCTTTCCGAATACTATTTGATAAATAGTTTTGGATCACAGAATCTTGCAGGAGCTATAACCATTCTGTATTGCTTAAGGTAATTATTAAGCTCTTTGAAAGATTTCTTACCTACTTAAAAGACTAACACATTCCAAAATCTAGTCAAGAATGTGCCTCTTCTCTTATGATCCAAGTATTCCTTTTCAACTAAAAATAACAACCACACGAATTCTAGGAGGTACACAAATTGGGAGGATGTGAGGTGGCTGAGGACAACCATAGATTCTGAATACTGTAAACTCATGAAAGAAATAAAAACTCCCCAATTATGAGAGATAGGCCATTTATGAATAATTTGATAGGTCTTCAACTATCTTTTAACCATAACTAACATCTAATCTTTCCCTCTTTACACAAAGTAAAGCCATAATTAGAGATACAATTTAATTCTCAAAATACAAAAAGCATGAAGAAGCATAACTCATGTCCCAAACCCTATTCCAATATTGCACGGTCAAGGGCTGACCAAAATTATCCACTTTTCTTATAATAAGTCTCTGATCCATGGAATCAACAATATAAAAGAGAATAAGATGACACAAGATTGAATAAAATTTAAAATTTAAATCCCAAGGATTTGACATAGGTGGCCCCTTAACCCTATTGTTGAAAAATTAATTGAACAATGACCAACCAGAAGATGGTGTTTGAGGGTTTCTATACATACAACATGAATCTTTTCATTCAAATTCATTTGTAGACTGATTGTTTTTTTGACCCAGGTAACAAGTCTACAAATTCTTGCTAATAATGCTTAAATGGGGCTTTTACAGATGTACCAAAACTTGTAGAAACTTCTTGACTCATGATTGAAATAATGCATAAAACTATAAGGAGTGAAGTCATGTTTTTCTTTTATAACACAACAAAATTAGACCACTTACAATTTTAATTTGATGATGAGAAAAATACCTCTTTTATAGTCTGGCACAATCACTTGCTCTACACCTCACTTTTTTAAATGCAATTGTGAGATGCAAAAAGCCTAAAATCATGCATTTATACACACAATCTCGCTGTTACCATAGCCATCTCTTCAACGTTAATTCACATGCTTCAACTATTACTTGCGACTAGCCGTGGTTGATCTTTCTTTTTATTAATCGGGGCCGTTGATTCATTTTACATCATGCACAAGAGGAAAACGAATTCCACATCAATAAAAATTGTCTACCTATACTCTAGTTGGCATAATTTTATTCATTCAACCCCTTTACTTTATACAATCCAACAGACTTTCACAAGTTTCGATGACATGTGTCATCTCCTCGCCAACCCGCAACCATATTCCCTTAACCCCAGTGACTAAGTCCAACGATTGCTGACACAAAGATTGACTTACATGAAAAAGCTGGCACAGAAAATGCGGGAACAATTTCAGAGGCAAACCACAAGCACTTAAAATAAAATAAAATTTAATCCACAAAGGACAAGGGGAAAACACCAGGATTAACAAACTTTTAGGCTCCAACACCATCTATTACTCTCTTCTTTTCTTCTGAAAGTGTTTACAATACCATTAATTAATTCATTTCACGTATTAACTACCGTAATGTCCATACCATTACATTTAATTCCAAGCCACCATCATAATACTACTTCTCACAAACCAATTCACTGTTCAATTTTGTCATTAACTAACAGTTGCAAAATGTGTCTTCATTACAAAAATAGTTTACCAACATAAGCCAAACTTAATCCAACCAACTCTTCCATCATATTGAATAAGTAGCCCACTCTCATCTACTATCCTTGTGACTAGTATCCTATATCACATTGAGGTATAACATTTTAATAAATATAATGGGAAAGGGGACCTACCACTCATGAATCGATATTGCAACAATTTTTTTGTTGAAGATTATTTTTCTTAAAAAATAACTTTCTTAGATCATTGAAAGAAAATTGTTAATCATTTTTAATAATATTTTGAAAATAATATTGAACCTCAAGTAATATTAATTGATTTGGTGCATTGTAAATAAGGCGTGAAAGAAAAAAATAACTAATTTTATTGGTTGATATCAAACTTAATATTTGCATATCTCTTTTTCTCTTCTTGATGTTGATATTGGGAGATCTTTTAATCAAAATTTACAACCACAAATTAGAGATAATATATTTATTATGAAATTTTCTTTATTTACACACTTGTGCATAGTCCTTCACAACTATCAACTTTTGATTAGTCAATATGAAGGTTCTTCCTCCATGATTCTAGTTAAAAAATTGACGAGGCTCCATTGACTTATTAAGGATTTATGAAACTAAATAGAAACTTTATTAAGATAAATTCTTATTCTTATAATAAAATTCAAATGCAAGTTGCGACTGTAACACCTCCTTTTGCATCCCACTATACTTCTAAACCAAATAATTGATATTTTTTCCAACTTTCAAATTTAAACTTCAATAAACTGATTATAATGTGATCCACAATTAACTATTTATATAAACTGAAATGTAACATGCAAGAACATAAAGAAAATAAAAACCACACCATAAATCATAGATTTTTATCTTGGAAACGGTATTAGGATAAAAACCATGATAGGCATGAGACCCACAAGATAATACTCTCCAGAATATTGTCTTACATTGATAAAAATGCACTTGCATTCAGGCGTACTTCCTAGAGTTCACTGCTCAATTATAATTAGGGCTACAACCCTTTACAAGAAGGCTCACTGCCTTACAAGATCACAATAATGATCAACATACTTTTGAACTGCTAGAATAACATCTTCTAAAGACTAATTATAGTTCAATATAAGCTCATAACAATGATTAGATATATTTTATGTCTGACTTCCATGTTTTCTTGCCCTTCCCTAATCAAATTATCAGATATGAAAAACCTCCCTAAAATCCTTCACTTCACACCTTGCATACTGATCTCATGCATCAACACTGTCATCTGATCTCTCTCCCATTTATAAACCCTAATCCATTTATTTTACAGGTACGCGACCAAAAATTTAATCTCCCATGTCGACTCAAAAAAATGTTCTAGACAAATGTAAAACATTTTGACCTAGTCAACCAAATCCTCAATTCAAAATTATTTCCCACCCAAAAAATATGCACAATTCTCCATACATGTCGGCTTTTTAACCAAAACATAAAATTTAGCACCAAAAACAATTTACCAAGTCCGCATAAAGATTTTTCATCATGTCAGCTGATCTAACTCTTAAACATAAAATACCGCTGCTCAGATTTGTCTAATTATCACTCAATGCATCATCGTATCTTCAAATTCTAGAATAAGAATCTATATACATCTAAAATACTTCCCTTAGATGCACGCCAAAATATATGTATCTGGTAGACTCTACCACAACTTTTACTATATACTACATGAACACCGTGTTCTTAATTTCCATACTTAGCCAAATTCTATTCCTGACTTCCAGTTTGATCTTTTATTGCTATGCGCTGGTGAGATTAGTGTTTTCTTACCATCAATGAAAAAATCCAAACATCTATATAGTTTCTCTTTCCAACAATCTCCCCCTTTGGCATTGATGAAAACACTTAGTGAAACATGACTAACTGTCCAAAACTGTCTACTGCACATAACTTTTTCACTCCAAAAAGATTCAAATACTTCTCCCCCTGAGATATTTCTATGTATATTTGTTCAAAATTTTCACTCTACTAAACTCCCCCTTTCCATCAATGAAAAATGAATACCAAAAATATCCTACACTCCCCCTTAGAGCTTGCATATTAAACTAATGTACATATTTAAATGCAAAAGTTGTTAACCTACACCAGTTTGAAAATATCTATACAAATAATCTTTAGTAGCTGCAGATCTTTGTCCCAACCTTGTTTGAGACTACTTATAACTTATATGTGATTGTTGAACAGATACACTTTTACTTTTTCCACTTGCAAGTTAATAGAGGTTGATGTTGCTAAGGTAACTTCTACTTCCACTGCACTAAATAGGTGTGAAGTTTGGGAGCAATAAAACTTCTTAGCTCTCCCACTCTTCCACAGATCATGTCCTTCTCCTTCTCTAGACCCTTAATCTTGGAAAGTAAAGGAATCACTTGACCTTCCAGTTTAGATGTGGAAGCACCTGAAGGATCAAAAGATTAAGCAATTTGCTCCAATTGTTGTTCACACTCCTTTATCTTCTTCTCAATACCTCCTACAAACCTAGAAGTTGATAGGCATGACCTATAAATATTTCCACGTTTAGTGAGATCATCTTGAATGCCCTTAATGTTAGTGTCTAAGATAACTCTATCATATGCTATCATTTATTTCATTTCAGTAAAAAATTTCTCATTAAATTCTCTCTTAACTTTTATCTAAGCAGACCTCTCAAATGATTCAAAGTGTGAACTTATTCCATTGATAAGGCTTTTGAGTTGATCGAAGGTTCTCTCTATAGTGTCCTTCACATATGATGGAATCAACATTTCAGGATCCCCGATCCCCGCTCTAATAACTTCTTGTCTTCAAGATGGCTCTTCAATATCTCCTCTCTAGCTTGAGCCTCAACTAATTGTGCAAGTTTGAGCTTTTACAATGGTGAGAGAAGTGAGAGATCAATAGGCACTTGTGACAATTCAGGATCAATCACTATTGTGTCCTTAACCATAAATTCTTCCACTGCCTTGGAAGTGTCTCTTGCCTTTCCCTTATCTCTCTTCTCCTTTTCTATTGCTACCTTACTATCCTAGGCCTCCTTAGGATCCTTGGCAATCACTGAAATCATCTGATCTATAGATTGAATATCCTCTACCTATTCTATCCTCTCTACCTCTGCTTCCTTCTCTATTTTCACTTCTTTCTCTATGATCTCTTCCTTCTCAATGACCTTCTCCTGCTCTGTAATTTGTAATTGTTTTTTCACCATCTCAGGAATATCCATCACATAAATCTCAACTTGTTGTTCCACTTTCGGAACATTAGGAGTTTTAGCTGGGGGAAGATTAACTTTAGGAACATTAGGAATATTAGTAGGGGGAATAGAAGGTTGAAGTGTTGAAGTACTTGCACCTTGATTCTATGATGTAACCTCATATTTATTATTCTCAAGATAATTTCTCATTATCTTTCTTGTCTCCTCAACAACTCCCTTTTTTTTTCCCAACGTGAGTTTGTTCATTCTATTTTTTGCCTGGACTCTTTCTTTGTATCCTTAAGTATCCTTTTCACTTCTTCATTTTCTATGACTAGACATATATCAATAACACTTTTTCTCTAAGTATCTTATCCTCGGCTAGACCATATGATTTCCTATCATCTAAAAGTTTATATAGGGTCTTGGGTATTTCAGGTGCTATTTCAATAAGTACCTTTTTAAACTTATACAAATATCTTAACACAACCTCTTCAAGTACTTGCTTCCCTTCTTTATCAGATTTGTTAAAGAATTTTGACAATGGCTTCAAATATCCTTGAGATGTTATGCTCTTTATTAAATCATTAATTGACATGCCATGTTTATTAGACTCAAGTTTGGTCTGTTTACTTACTTGTTTCTCACCTGACGGTTTGGATTTGGTAACTAATGAAGCTTTGGTTTTCTTTTTCTTCTTTAACTTCTTTACTTCATCAACTGATTTTGTAGCCTCATCATCTTCGATGATAAATTTTCTTGCTTATTTTTTTTTTCTGTCTTCTTATCTTATAGCTTGGTCTTCTTAGTTTCTTTTTCAAGTTGAGATACTTGAGGCTTTTTGATTTTTCACTTCTTGTCTGCCTACCCATAGCTGGCGTGGGTACAAAACTAGATTCACCAACTTCTTTAGGCTCCATAGCAGCAACAACTTGTTGAGTTCTTCTAACTCTCTGAAGATGAAAACCCATAAAATTTGTTACATCTGCTACTTTGTTCCTCTCTTTCCTCTCTATCTCAGGTGCCTTGAATTCTTTGTACACTTTTAGATCCTTCTTAGCATATATACCAAATCTTTCTTTAGTAGGGTTTGCTTATTTTCTCGACAGGTCTTTAGCATATAGACCTAATATTTTCTCGTCCACCTCATAGCCCATTGGCATTATCCATGACTTTCTAGGTTCAACTGTCTCCATCGAACATTGATCTGTATCTATCATAATGCAGATTGTATCTTGATATTTCTAGACTATGGATTGAAGACCTTTTTTCCTAGCATGCATCATATTTTAAAATTGTTTAAAATATCCCTATATAGATTCTATTCTCATCATGTTGTCCATACCATACATCAATTCCCTGTCTAAACTGCTACTGGTCTATCACTGTACTAATCTAGAATACCAACTCCTAGGAATTCATTCATGAAATAAAAATATATGAAGAAAATGAAAAGTACCAAATTTGAAAGAGTTCTTTTTATCCTTCTTAATATTTCTGAGAGTCTCAATCAACTGAACTCTCATGACCTCACACAAGTAATACTCCTTATTTTCCTTGAGCATTTGATATGCAATGTAAATAGCTGTACTAGATAATGAATTATCTCTACTAGAGTGATAAAATTTGTATCCTACTACCATTGATGCAAACTTTATGTTGATATGGACACCTCAGCCATAAGGGAACAAGAAGTTATGGCCATGCGAAGATGGGATAACAAGGTGCTAATGTGGTGAAATTTTCATTTGGTTTTCCTACCTCTTTTTCTTTTAAGGTTTCCCCTTCGGAAGTGTGCTCATTCCAGAGAGTGCCCAATACCAGTATCAAGGAATACTTAAAGATAAATGAGAAAGAAAAACCCAAGGAAGTTCTACCAGTGCACCACGTGGCATCACTATAGAGTTTCATATACCTCCAAGCAGGGTTTTCCCGTTTCAAGTTTTTCCATGGCGACACGTCTCTAAGAAAGGATCACATAACTAAATGGGTATTGTTAATAGATTTGTTCTCGCAAAATTGTCAATAGAAAGATAGACTCTTATACCCATTTTAGCAAGAAACAAATCGAACTAACAATTGGATGAACCACTCATGGTTGAACTTCCGCGTAAAGGCGCAATTGCCCGTGTGATTTTCAAAGAATCAATTTACTAATAACTAATTCCAAAGATTACTTTTGACCATAAAGTACTGAAGGCATTCCACATGGTTCCATAAACATTATATGAATGCAGACAAATTATATTTACTTAAAAGAAGTTCACAACCTTTACATGAAATCAAATGACAATCAACAAATGACTCCATACAACCATTTCATCTTTTTGCATGCACATGATCAGAATGAAGAAGTAAAATAAATACTGTAACAAGAGGTTTGATCCCAATAGAGATTAATTCAAACATTTAAAAACAAACAAATTTGCAATAACAGTAAATATTCTCTCATTCACAGATAAAATTCCCCTTCTTCATCACCCATACACACATATATGAAATATATCAAAACCAACAATATAGTTGTATCTGTTTTTCTTTCAAAAATTTGGACCTTTCTAGAGTCTAACTTTATAGTATATATAGCATCCAAGCTAATATTTTTTGAACCAGAGTAAAAAAAAATTAACTCCACATAGGAGTGAACAGTTTTGCCAGCAAAACAAGATAACTGAAAACAAGTAAAAAAAGAAAAACTATGATCTGTTTACTAAAACATTGGTGCACAATCACAGATGGGATACAATGAAAGAGTCAACTGACTAGTTAGGAGCTGGTGGCCTGACACATATTTTATGCCACTCCAAGTGTGCTAAAGAAAATTTTAAAATCGCTTGGTGATGCAGGAGTCCAATATGGATGATTCTTTGCCTCCACACTTCCCTATCCTTCTTAATCTGAATCACTTTGTTCTGATGTGTTTCTAGATGGTTTGCACCAATAATGACCATTGATTCAATCCGCGCTAATTGAGAGAAATCATTCGTAGTTAGGTCTTTGATTTTCTTGATAGACTTGATCTTCTCTTTGAATTATTTTCCCATTTCACTTGTATCCTCTACAGTCTGGCCATCGTCTTTTAGAAACTGAATATCAATGCACTTGAGGTCCTTATACATGATATATTTGAGTCCAGTAAGTTCTTTGAGTAATTTAACAAACTCCTCGTACCCCTATTTTATGATCAAGTAATGCCATTCAATGTTTTTTTAGAAACATAGAACATTATCATCGAGGTTTGGCACAAGGTTCTCAGCTAAAAACTTTGTAACCCCATATTTCTGTACGTCAGTCATTTGGGCTACCACTGCAGCTAACTTGGTCTTTTCATTGTCCCAAATAACAATTTTTGTCTCCAACTCTTTGCTTACCTCCATTGCATCACCGTGTATTTTAACCAGGTTAGTGATGTAGTCGATACCGTACTGTGTGATTAAATCCAACCATTTTCTTTAGAGCTAACTTCAGTTCCCTTTTATCTTGTTTATCCTTGCACGTCCTCAATAACATCTTTCTAGTTGAGGATGCCAAATGATTAGAATCCATAGCCCTTGAAGCAACTCCCATGTCCATCTTCTCAATAATAAAGCTCTTGGTAGAGGCTTCATATGCATCCTTGTCAGTAAGTGGCTTGGCGATTTATGCTATCTAGTGCCCTATTTTTTCATCAACCTCCATCATAGCTTTGATTTTCAATATCTTTGGTTTAATCACCTTCCTGAGACATTTTCTTACCATATCCTCAATCGATAATAAAATGAGAACTATTCTTCACTTCTTGCTGATTGAGGTTTCCGGCTTGTTTGGGGTGATGGTGTGTTCTTCGGAGGAGGTGTTTAAAAATTTATTTGATCAAGAATTATCACAACACTCAAAGAGGTGATGTTTGTCTCAGGTTCCTTCTCTTTCTCAGTTTTTTCTATGTCAGGAACTTTAGATATCTGGCTATCCATGCTTACCCCTGTTTCCTTTGTAGGATCAAGATCAACAACTGATTGATTTTTTGAATCCTTGCTTCTCTTCTTTTTGCTTCTGCATCTAATAGCTCGAGTGGGAGGTGGGCTCTCTGTGAGTTTCTTGTACTTCTTCTTTAAAGAACCTTCAGTCTTTCGTCGCGTCCCATTTGGAGAATATAACTATGAAACATTGTTTTCATGAGCGACTGAAATAGCTTCAGAATCAGGCTCTAGTATTTTTTGAGCTCGACGGTTCTTTAGCCATCTTTCCATTCTCCTTATTAAATTGAACTATCGATGTTGGATACTATCTTCCCCCTTTTTAGTCTAGTCTATCTCAAGAAGAGTCTACCCTTGAACTTTCTTTGAGAACTCTGAGTGTAACACATCTTCATCTTCTTCCTCATGAATCCCAGTGATATTCATGTTGGAAATGGGCTGAGTAACTAAGAGGGGAGGGGTGAATAAGTTACCACAAAAATAAATCCAAGTCCTTTAGATTTCCTAATAGAACTTATTAGTGTTACTCGGTTAACAAAGATATTCTGCTGTTACTTAGTTAACAAGCAATCTTAAGATATTAAATGTGATTATCCTTTAGTGATTAAGTGTAGAAACATAAAACATAAAGCAAATAACATGTACACAGATGAAACCAAGATTTAACGTGGAAACACAATTTGGGAAAATCACCAATTGCAACTAGTTACTGTTTTTCACTCTTCTGAAGTGAGCCCTGTTAGGAGTCGACCCTGTTAAAGTTTACAAAACACACTATTAGGTGTGTCCCTGTTAGAGGATTTAATCACCCCATTAGGAGTGACCTTGTTAGAGGTATTCAAACACTTCAATGTAGAAATGCCTCTTTGTGAGAGGATTTATGAAATACTGTTAAGTATACTCTGTAAAGAGATTTGGATCACTACTACAATTGCTAGAGAGTAACAATGGATTGACCTGTTTGAAGAAGCAACTATCTTGCTGATATAGATCTCTGCTCTGGCTTTAAACTAGATCCTCACTGATCGAATACTCTATTGCAATTTGGTCTAGGATGTTCTGCCCTTAATCAAAATTCCATCTTATTTCGCCTTCACTCTTCATATCAAAACAACACATTCAATCCAAACTTGACCTTGTATATATATGATAAGCCTTGTCAAGTCGTCTTGCAAAACCTTCCAAATAAATAATAAAACTTAAGTCTGTCGGTTGCATATAACCAATTAAACATAAAGTGTAAACTGCCGTTAGTCTGTTGACACTAAATGTATAACTTGGTTAACACTGTAATCCTTTAATGTCCAGTTTAGGTATAGACATTTGTGTAGCATCATTACATTTGTGTATACATCAATGAAAATACACAGTTGAATAATTGTCTTCAATAATCTCCCTCTTTGGCATTGATGAAAACACAACATGTCATAATACAAAGAATTTTAGAGCAACAGAAACAAGAATAAAATTTTCTTAATGTCCTTAGCTTCATTCTGATTCTCATGCAAAAAACTCCCTCTGTCTTCATAATCACTGAAATACAAATTTCTCCCTCTTGCATCAATCTTTATTTCTAATAAAATTTCTCCCTCTGTCATCAATAATTTTTCCCTTAATAATTTATTTCGCATGACATCAATAATCTCTCCCTCTTTGACATCCAAATGCCAAAGACTCTATGCAATGAAATTTTAGTGTACCTGATGTACTGATTCATATGCAATAAGCTCTGACAATCTGCATCAATTGGTTTGATCTTTACTATAGGTCGGTTGATGCATCACTAATCTATCCATTAGTGAGCCTCAGTTAGGTGAATCACCCCTAGCTTTCCTCTAAGATACAAGAATCCATCCTTAGGTAAAGATTTTGTGAATATGTCTGGAATTTGTTCTTTAGTATTCACATATTCCAACCTTACTTCCTCTTCCTGAAGCAATTCTCTCAATAATTAATACTTTATTGCAATATGCTTAGTCTTAGTATGCATCACAAGGTTCTTTGAAATGTTAATAGCACTAGTGTTGTCACAGTAGATAATGATTGGTTCTTTGATCTCCTCCTTCATACCTGACAAGAACTGTTTGAACCATATGATATTTGAACAATTCACTACTGCAACAACATACTCTACCTCTGCTGTAGACTGAGAAATGCAATTCTGTTTCTTGTTGGTCCAAGAGACTAACCTTTTACCAAGAAATAACTCTCCACCATTGGTGCTCTTTCTTTCATCAACACTATCTTACCAATCAACATTAATAAAAGTCTTGAAATCAAAGTTTCCTCTTCTTATACCATAATCCATAATCTTCAATGCCCTTAAGATATCTCAGAATCCTTTTGATAGCCATCAAATGATTCTTTCTAGGATTAACTGAAAACGTTGCAACAATACCAACTGCTAACGCAATATCAGGCCTAGTGTGAACAACATATTGAAGTTTACTAATCATGGATCTGTAGGTAGTCAGATTTACCTCCTTTGAGTCATCATCCTTAGACAACTTATTTCCAGTAGACATAGGTGTCCCAACTAGTCTGGAATCTTCCATTCCAAATTTCTCCAGTATCTCTTTGATGTATTTAGACTGGGTAATGCATATACCATCCTTCATCTGATGAACTTGTAAACCAACAAAGAATTTGATTTCGCCAAACATAGACATCTCAAATTCCTTACTCATAGCTTCAGAGAATGCTTTGCATAAATTATCATGTCCAGTGAATAATATATCATCAACAAATATCTCTGCTAATAGTATCTTGTTCTAAGGTCCTTCTTTGATGTATAGGCTACTATTGTCATTAGTTCTCTGAAATCCAATACTTACCAAGTAACCATGCAATCTTTCATACCAAGCTCTAGGAGATTGCTTCAGTCCATAAGGGGCTTTGTGCAATTTGCAAACCATATTCCTTTTGTTAGGATCAACAAAACTTTCAGGTTGCTCAATATAGACTTACTCTTCCAGAATTTCATAAGAGAATGCAAATTTTACATCCATTTGGTATACCTTGAATCCTTTATGTGCTGCATATGCCAGAAGAGTTCTGACTCCTTCAAGTCTTGCAATAGGAGAAAAAGTTTCTCCGTAATCAATACCCTCTTCTTGAGCATATCCTTTACATACTAATCTTGGCTTGTTTATAGAAACTTCACCTTTTTCATTCATCTTGTTTCTGAAAACCCACTTAGTACCAATCACATTCTTTTCTTTTGGTCTAGGTACAAGAGTCCAGGTTTTGTTCTTTTCTATTTGCTCAATCTCTTTATTCATGGCTTCTATCCAACTTTCATCATTCAACGCATCTTTAATGGATCTAGGTTCAATTTCACTAAGCAAGCATGTACCTTTAAGTTTGTTCCTTGTCATTATACCTTCTGTCTGATCTCCAATTATTTGCTCAGGTGCATGATGCCCTCTGACATATTTGACAAGTACAGGTTCCTTCCTCTTTGATTTTGGGCTTGCTCCACTTGGTTCACCATGCTCAAACATCCTGTTATGCTCTTCCAACTGAGACTCGGGTTCCACTGTCTGAGACTTGGGTGCCTCTCTCTGAAACTTAGGTGCCTTTGTCTGCGACTCGGTTCCCTTTGTCTGTGACTCAGTTTCTTTTTTCTGAGACTCGGTTCCCTTTGTCTGTGACTCAGTTTATTTTTTCTGAGACTCGGTTCCCTTTGTCTGTGACTCAGTTTCAACAGTTAGCAGCTCGGGTTGCACAATTTGCAACAAGGTTTGTGCTGATAAATTCAGTGGTTGACATGGTTGTTGTCCAATCACCATTGCCCGTGTCTTAGGTATAGTATCAGGTTCATAATACACAAAGTTTCTGTAGTCCTCAGGCTCTTTACTACTATGTTCTTCACTTCTTTCTTCAAACTCATCAATCTTTACATGTACACTTTCTATGACTTTATGAGTATCAATATTCAAACATTTATATGCTTTTCTTTTATAAGAGTAGCCTAGGAATATACCTTCATCACCTTTTACATCAAATTTTCCATTTCTTGCTTCGTTCAATATGTAACATTTACTTCCAAATACTTTGAAATAATGAACATTGGGTTTATAGCCATACCATAATTCAAAGGGTGTCTGCTTAGTACCTTTCTTTAGTTGAAGTCTATTCAAGGTGTGAATTGGAGTGTTGATAACTTCCTTCCAGTCTTTGGTTGCAAAATTCTTTTCAATCATCAAGGTTCTTGCACAATCCATAATAGATCTGTTTCTTCTTTCTGCTATCCCATTTTGCTGTGGTGTACCTGGGGCAGATACTTGTCTCTTGATTCCTCTTTCATTGCAGAATTCATTGAATTCATTAGAAATGAATTCACCTCTATCAGATCTTAGGCACTTTAGTTTCTTTCCTGTTTCCTTCTCAACTCTGGCAAGGTACCACTTAAACTTTTGAAAAGCTTCTGATTTTTCTTTTAGAAACATAACAGTCATCATTCTAGAATGGTCATCAACCAATAGAATGAAATACTTCTCTCCTGTGTAACTTGTTGTACCAATCGGTCAACATAGATCAGTATGCACTAACTCCAAGACTTCTTCAGTATTGTAATTCTTTCTCTTAATACTAGTTTTTCCCATCTTCCCAATTTGACATTATTTTCATATTTCCATTTCAGGTTTCTTCAAAATAGGAATACCTCTTACTCTTTTGTTCTTGCTTATGTTGTCCAAGTTATCAAATTTCACATGACACAATATTTTATGCCATAACTAGCTTTCTTCTACTTGTGCAATAAAACATGAACTTTCAGTGAGATCAAGATAGAATAGATTACCTTTTCTTTGCCTTCCAATTCACACTAGGTTTCCCTTACCATCCAGGAGCTTGGCCTTACCATTCATGAATTCTACCTTGAAAGCAATGTTATTCATGTGTGCCACACTTAGTAGATTATGCCTTAGTCCTTCAACCCAATAGGCATTATCACATTTGATTCCTTCAGTTAGAGCAATACAACCATTACCTTTCACATAGCAAGGTTCTTCATTCCCAAAATTGACACTCACACCATCATAGTGCTCAAGATGTTCAAATTTAGTTTTATCACCAGTCATGTGGTGAGAACAAGCACTATCAATTATCCAAGTTTCATTCTTGCTAATATGAGAGAAAAGTGCAGACTTTTCATTTTCTTCATTGTCTTACTCATCCTTAATAACAATGTAAACCATTTCATCTTCATCTTCATCACTATCAAAATCTTTTGCAATATAACAAGATTTCTTACCTTTGTCCTTGTAGCTTTTATAGATTTTGAAATCTTTCTTGCCTTTGTACTTGTTGAGCTTTCTCTCACCTTTGTTTGGACACTTAGTAGCAATGTGACCAACCTGATGACATCAAAAACAAATCAATGGTATTCTTCCTTTGTACTGTCATTTTCCTTTGGCATCCCTCTTTGCAAGTAGTGCTTCAATGATTTCTAGATCTTCATCATCAGAATCATCATCACTATCACTATCAATCTTTTTTCCTTTTGAGTTTCTATCCATCTTACCAAGGTTTAATTTAGCTTTGAATGCAGACTCAAAATTGCTAGGATTAGGAGAATAATTGTCAAAATTGTCCAACTCAAAATCTGTTAGCCTTCCAGCCAATGCATCTAGATTTATATCATTACTGCACCTCATCTCTTTAATAACGGAAACTATAATTGCATAGATAGGAAGTAAAGTTCCTAATACCTTACTAACCATTGTTTTGTCTTCAATTGTTCCACTGACAGCTCTAATGACATTGACACTTTTCTTGATTCTTTCACTGTATTTTGTAATGTCTTCTCCTTCTTTCATTTTCATCTGATCAAACTATCCTCTGGGAATCTCTACTTTGGCTCTCTTTACATTGTCATCTCCTCCATGGATATCATGTAGTTTCTTCCACATATCATAGGGAGTAGGGTAGTCATTGACTTCATCAAATTCCAAATAGCTAAGTGAATTTTCTATATCAATCATCATTATGTTATGATTCTTCATGTCCACCATCTGATCCATAGACATAGGTCACGGTGGTTCCACATATTTGTGGTCCAAGAATTGCAAACCAGTATCTCCAATAGTAGATAGATGTAGCCTCATCAACTCTTTCCATGCAACAAAGTTGTCTTTGTTAAGCTTGGGAATCTCCCTTTTGTAAGACATCTCTGATCTTTAGCTTAGGCCTCGAAACCTTCCCTGAAAGAACCAAAAGCCCTGATACCAATTGTTGGAAATGGGTTGAGTAACTGAGAGGGGAGGGGTGAATCAGTTACCACAAAAACAAATCCAAGTCCCTCAGATGTCTTAATCAAACTTATCATTGTTACTCAGTTAACAAAGATATTCTGCTGTTACTCGATTAACAAAACAATCTTAAGATATTAAATGTGATCATACTATAGTGATTAAGTGTAGAAACATAAAGCATTAAGCAAATAACATGTACAAAGATGACACCAATATTTAACATGGAAACCCAATTTGGGAAAACCACCTATTGCAACTAGTTACTGTTTTTCACTCTTCTGAAGTGAGCCCTGTTAGGAGCTGACCCTGTTAAAGGTTACAAAACACACTGTTAGGTGTGACCCTATTAGAGGATTTAATCACCCTATTAGGAGTGGCCTTGTTAGAGGTCTTCAAACACTTGAATGTAGAAATGAAACATTGTGAGAGGATTTATGAAAGACTGTTAAGTCTACTATGTAAAGAGATTTGGATCACTGCTACAATTGTTATAGAGTAATAAATGATTGACCTGTTTGAAGAAACAACTTTCTTTCTGATTTAGATCTCTGCTCTGGCTTTAAACTGGATCCTCACTGATCGAATATTCTATTGCAGCTCGGTCTAGGATGTTCTTCCCTTAATCAGAATTTCATCTTATTTCATCTTCACTCTTCATATAAAAACAACACATTCAATCCAAACTTGACCTTGCATATATATGATAAGCCTTGTTTAGTCAGCTCGAAAAACCTTCCAAATAAATAATAAAACTTGAGTCTGTCGGCTGCATATAACCAATCAAACATAAAGTGTAAACTGCTGTTACTTGGCTGACACTAAATGTATAACTTGGTTAACACTGTAATCCTTTAATGCCCGACCATTACTAAAATGCCCGAGTGAACTCGGTTAGAACTGAAAAATCACTTTGGCTGATATTGGAGTCTTCTTCAATGCCCGAGCGAGCTTGGCATACATTGACTGTGCTCGGTTTAGGTATAGACATTTGTGCAACATCACTACATTTGTGTATACATCACTGAAAATACACAATTGAATAATTGTCTTTAACAATTCATTGCTAGGTTCATGGAAATGATTTGGTTCAATGTGAATATCGACCATAACCTTCTCTTTACCTCAAATTTGTCACAAGAATTATCCCAGTAATCTTCCAGCTGAGGTATATGATGAAAATATGCATCCACATTTAAGTGTTCTAAGGAAAATCCCCTGTTATCGAAGTTCTGCCTAACAACGTATAATCAAAGGTTCAATTTCTTGAGTTCTAGCTCCATGTTTAGTGCATCAGATATAGTTTTACAACTATAGTTACCCATTTCAACCAGGAATACTACTCTAGACTTCCCTTTCTCCTTTCGCTTCTTATCATTGTGAGCCAATTGCCTTCTCACTTCAATCAACACGACTGTCAAGAGCATATCTGGGCAGTTTTAAAGGTTTGCCCTCATATTTGCCAATCTTGAGGTATGTAAATTTGGTAAACTGAATGAATTAACTCCCATTAATATTGACCAATTACATTTCCTCATTTGACATCCTTTGATTTATATTACCCTGAAGTTCATAGACCAATCTACCCAAAAAGATATCATTCACCCTCATGAAGTTTTCAACATATTTCTCCTCTTGAAGGTGGGGGTAATACTCATAGATCTTCATTTCTTTTTTCTAGGGTTCGTTGTTAAGACCGTGCCATTCTCTAGTGGAGCCCAATGTATAGAACATATATGAAGACATATAAAACCCCTTGGACCCTGTGAAATTAGATAAACCATCATGTATCCTTTTAACATTTCCTTGGGCCCAGTCTAAGTACATCTGGCCTCCCAACAGAACTTGAATGTAAAAGTATATCCAATCCTCCCAATAGAATGCATGGGAATTCTCCTTGAGTCTATTTAACATTATGAAAATGTTCCCCACCTAAACTATGCGATGTTATCTAGTCAAAGGTCTGGGTGATTGAGAACTACCCTTTTGCACGTTCAGTAGGCAATATATGACAATTACACTCTTATAAGTGCTTTCCCTCTCTGAAAAGAAAGAATAGGATATACCAATAGACCAGTCCTCATAAGGCTCTCTCTATGGAATTCCCATAGCAGTCATAATTCACTCTCTATCAATGTGTACCAGAGTGCTTCCATCAATTTTTAGGATGCACCTATTTTGGGCATCGTACATATTCATGTATTCTATCACCAATTTAGGGCACGACGGTACAACAGGGAAGACAACCGCTTCAATCAAACCACTCCGCACAATTGTATCCATCATGGAGTATGGCTCTGGATTCATTTATCTTTCTAGAAATTCTCCTAGGTGATCCTGAGCTAAGGAGGTATCATCAAGCTCCTGTAAATTACTTAGCATAAAAGAAGTACACCCTAGGCTTGGAAGGTCTGGCTATGGTGATAATGTCAAAAAAATTCCTCAAACAATCCCACAGAAACATAAAAACTTATGAAAAAACAACTAATTTTACTTATGTTTCTCCTTCTTTGAACAACAACAACAAAAATGGAGGAAGAGATTTTTAGAACTCACCTGTTTCTTTCATCAATTTCCTACAAGTCCTGAAAATGGAAAGCTCAAATTACATCAGTTGCCATTAGATTTTTCAAATATCAATGGTTTTCTAAATTAGGAATGAAATCATTACTAATACATATGAAGGCGAAATAATCTCGATGAACGATTTGTATGCCTTGAAAGATTGAAAACATTGTGTGAATTAACTGGTGATTGACATAAACCTGACACTTTATTTAATACTAGTCACTTTTGCACAAAGGATTACGTCCTCATGATTACTTCCCATAAATAAAAACTCAAATCGCGGAATACTTGAAATATTCTTCCCACGTGTCAAATGTCTCTTTGATTTTCCTTTAAATAGCATGCCACAACCTGCACAAAATGAACCTTGAACCTTGAATCGTGAAGGTTCAAAGGTTCAAGTTCATTGAATAAACAATGCTTGATGAACCGAACACACAGTGAACTAAGACATACTGAGACTCAAAATGCAAATTAAAACTTGTGAGATTGATGGACATATGAAAATGGAACCTTGAACTAAAGAGGTTCAAAGGTTCAAGTTCAATGACCGATAATAGTGACTGACTTTACAATGATCCCGCAAAAGAAAACAAGTGCACTCATTTACTTTGAACTTATTGAGGTTCAACCGTGGAAGTTCAACGGGCTGAAAAGGAATAAAAATTAAGGAGAAAAAGTGGGAAGGATAAGGTTGACAATTGGACATGATAATTTCTCAAATTTTGCTGAGTTTGGGGATTTAAACATAGGCAAAAATTTGGGGGTAACATCGGATTTGAATGGGGACCGAGACTGAGAAGGACTAGGAAATGAACATAGAATCTTTGGTTTCACAAACGAAAAAGACTGACAAACTGAACAGAAAACCACTCCTAAACTATGGCACAATAAAAAGATATATACAAGGAATGTGGGACACCCTCTTAGAACTGATAAAACATTAAATCCTACCCATTGTAGGATAGGGGAAGGGCAGTACCAAATGGATATTCCATCTTAAAATAATTTGGCCCAAGCTCCTGATGAATCACGAATGTCGCTTTCCAGAGAGAATCAAAATTTCTGTGCGCTCCTTTTGGTTCCCTTAGCCTATCCAAAAGCAACACCTAGTCTCCAACCATGAAATTCCTTAGTTTGGCTCTCCGATCAATTACATTTTTTACCCTAGCTTGATGATGAGTGATAGGATTAACTATTTCATATTTTTCTTCTTCTATTTTTGTCAAGTACATGATTCTTTTCTATAATGCATCCTGAAAAACATCACCTTCAATAGAGTTTTATAATTTCACTATTGAGAGCTCCAATGGTAGAGACAATTGGGCTTCAACACCATACACCAATTCAAAAGGATTCATACCAATGGCTCTTTTGGGAGAAGTCCTATCAACCCATAAGGCTTCACAGATTCTTTTGTGCCAATCTTTTACATTTTTCGTTCACCAATTTCCTCATAATAGAGATCAAATTCTTATTGGTCGATTTGGCTTGGCCGTTTCCTTGGGGATAATAATCTGAGGAGTGGGATAAGCAAATTCCACGATCATAACAAAAAAGATTCAATTCTTTAGAAGAAAAATTAGAGGCATTATTAGTTACTATCTTCTAGGGAATTCTGAATCGAACCAAAATATTTTCTCTCACAAAGTTATAGATAACTTCAAAAGTAGTTATCTTTACTGCTACAACTTCTACCCACTTCATAAAGTAGTTCGTGGCTATTAGGATATGCGTGTGTATAACACTAAACAAAGGATTTAGAGGACTTATGAAATCCAACCCCCACTGCTTAAAGGGTTCATTATGACTACTGGTCTCAGAGGAAGAGCTGCTAGATGCGGCTTACCATAGAATAATTTACATTTTTCACAACACACTACCCATTTATATGCATGCTTAAACATTCCCCACCAAAAGAAACAACTTCTTAAAATTTTAAAGGCAATGAAAGTTGATGAGTAATGGCCCTTACAAGCTTCATTATGGAAGGTTATCAATAGTTTATCTTGTTGTTTCTTGTCCATGCACCTTAGAAATGCTACATCCAATCCCTTCTTATACAAGACATAATCAACAATTACATATTTGGATTCTTGCAGCCTCAAGTTCCTCATTTCTATGGGAGTGAGATGTTTTTGGAACTCTCCATAAGTAAAATAGTGTGCTACATGAATGAACCAAGGATCTTGCAGACTAACTATTAGGACCAGTGGTGACTTCTCCTCTTTTTCTTTATCCTCTACTATTAATCGATAGATTCCCTGACCTCGAACCAATTTAGTAGGCCTAATGTATAGATCAAACTCTTGAATTCTAGATATCTAGGCTACCCGATTATTCATTCCCATTTCTTGTTGATTCAAAATGCTTTTCACAACAGGGAAAGGTACAAAAACTATGGAATTGGAATGCAATATATAGTACCTGAAGTTCTTCACAACTTTTAAAACAAAAAAGCTTGTTTTTATTTTTACTAATGAATAGTTCAATTAATGTTTTTTCAAAGGTATTCTCATCAAAGCAATGTGGACTTCTCCATTTTGTTCATTTTTTTGCAGGAGAATACTTGACATAGTATGTTCCGAAGCATAGTAGTACATGATAAAATCCCTCGTATAATCTAGGTTAATCAAGGTAGGGGCTTGAGCAATGGTTTCTTTTACAGACCCAAAAGATTTTAATGCTTCATTACTCCATTTAAACACATTCTTCTCACTCATCAAACCTACTATATGCTTTGTAGTTTCAGAAAAATTAGGGACAAATATTCTCAAGAAGTTTACCTGACCAAAAAAAGATTTAACACCACTCCAGTTTGATAGTAAGCTCAGTTGTTGAATGAATTTCACCCTATTAGGATCTATCTTTATTCCTTCATTTGAAACTAGATGCCCCAATAGCTTCGCTTCTGTTACACATAAAATAAATTTCTTAGGATTTAGGCATATCCCATGATCTCAACATCTCTGCAATACAACCTTTAAATCCCTCAAATGATTCCTTATCCTCGTAGAGAAAACAATCAAATCGTCAAGATAGATAACAATTATCTTATTTTTCAAATGGTTAAAATAAAAATTCATTGCCGGTTGGAAGGTGGCACCAGCACCGATTAGACCAAAAGGCATGCAGTTGTATGCAAAAGTCCCTCAAGGAGTTGTGAAGGTAGTTTTATATTGGTCTTCTTCTGCTAAATTGATTTGATTATATCCTAAAAAGTCATCAAGCATAGACATCATTTCAGTGATGACATGTAACTGATTGAATGTTTGAAGATGTTAAGTTGATCACTGAAATACAGAAAGATAATGCAAGACATTAAATAAGTTAATGTATTGTATTGTCATTGATGTCAACGTGATATAATCTGATCGATTATGTTCAAAGTGTCAAAGAGTTTAGAGAATCAGAGAGATAAAGATTATGCTTTCAGTAATGCATAAAAGACCAGCATTCACTAAGTGACACCAAACATCGACGGCTAGTGAAAACCGACGGACAGATAAAACCGAAAGTTAAGTCACAGTGATGCCCGAGAAAGAAAACCGACAAGCATTACCGACGGCCAGAATTATAGAGTTAACCGATGGACAGACAAGCCCGAAGGCCAAACAACCCTGATGGACAAACAACACCGATGGAGAAGCTTGAGGAGAACTGAAGTGTTGACCGAAGCTATCAAAGATTTAAAACACCGAAGTTAACTGGAGTTCAGAAATGACAAAATACTTAGCTGGTAGAGCTAAAGATAGACTTAACTAGTTGTTAACTTTGTTTTCATTGACAACTTAAAGCCATAGATAAGTAAAAGATTTAAAGCTATTTTATCCAGTTGGCAAGAAGATTTATACGAGATAAAATATGAGTTATGCTTTAAATCAAGATTGGCTAAGATTGCAGATCACGCCAAGAACAAGAAAATCAAGAAGTGAGAAACGGTGATTCATGTCTATAAAGAGACAACCTAATTCATTATGAATGAGGGGAGTGAATGAGAAAGAAGGATGTTGAAGAGAAAATGATGAAGAATAACTTCATACAGTCCTGATCAATCAAGCTGAGGAAAGAGCTAAAGATTTTTTCGGACACCGAGCAACAAATAAGCACAGCTTCACCAAGCAGAAAGAAGTGGAGCAAAGGTATTGAAAAGACATATTGATAAGAAAGGTAAAATAAGCTTAGAATAGATCTGAAAATCTGGAAGTATAATTTGTATGTGTGAATAGATCATTTACTGTTTCAGTTTAACCATTGATTCAAAAAGTCTCTTAACTGAGAAGAACTTAACAATCCTTTCTATATTAAGATACATCCCAAGGAGTATCAAAAGGTTTGATCACGAAGATAGAAAGAGATGCTAGATACCATTTGACAAACTACACTCGATTTGGTCATAGAAGGTAGCATAGAGATGCCTGATATCAAGTGACAAAATGTTCTATTTAAATCCTCTAATAAGGTCACACCTAACAGTGTGTTTGTAACCTTTAATAGGGTTGGCTCTTCACCAAGCTCACTTCAGAAGAGTGAAACTTTTGGGTTACCGGTCCCAAGTGGTTTTTCCCTTAACAGGGTTTCCATATTAAAAATCCATGTGTCAATGTGTGTTATGAGTTATTAGTTTAGTGTTTTGCATTACACATAACTAATCTGGATTGATCGGTATACACTAAGTAATTTACTATTTTTTGGTAAATGAAAGAGTGCTATTCGGTAAACATTAAGAATAGGGTTTAATAGTGAACTTCGAGCAGTAGTTATTTGATGAGTTTATTTGAAGGAATACATCTTGTAGGACTAAAGATAACTAGAGGCTTAATATTGTGGTACTAAGTTTTTGGGTTGATCCACTGATTCACCCCCCCTCTCAGTTATTCTAACAATTGGTATCAGAGATGAACAAGCAAGATGAACAAGCAATATGTGCCCAAGTTGAATAAAGACAACTTTGCATCATGGAAATGAAAAATAAGACTGCACCTATTAGGTATTGGTAATGATGTTACTCAACACCTTGATACTGAATGTGTTGCCTAAAGGACCTCACACTCTTGAGAAATTGAGAGAAGCATGAGCATAATTGCATGATTATAGACCTTGCTTCCTCACTCTCCAATGTTGCATTTGAAGATGCCAAAACCTGCACCTCTGTAAAGCAAATGTGGGATAAATTGAAGCTGGTACATGGAGGAGATGCTAATGTACTAAGTGCCAAGGAAGAAAGCCTAAGAGGGAGGTTTGATGACCGAAGGATGAAAGAAGGAGAAAATATCACCTAGTATAGTTGCATAATCAAAGAGGTAGTCAATGCTATTTGAGGAGTTGGAGGTGTACTTGAAGAAGAGACAATGGTAAGTAGAATTCTAAGAACCTTACTGCTTGTATATGCTATTAGAGTATCTTCTATTCAAGAAATGAGATTAGTTGCAAACAATACAATTACTCTAGATAGTCTTATTGGTAGACTGATTTCATTTGAGATGAATAACTTTGATAATAGTGTCTTACCATCTATAGAGTCTGCATTCAAATCTTCTTTGAAAATAAGTAAGTCAAGTCATAGACACACTGTGAGGAATGATAGTGAAAATGATAATTAGGATCAAGGACTTGATGAGATTGAAACTCTAATGGCAAGAAGATTGCTGAGATGCAAAGGTAGATACAAAGGTAAATTACCACTTGTATGTTTTAATTGTAAAAATGTTGGATACTTTGCTGCAAGATGTCCTAACAGAAGAAAAGATGATAGAAGTAATGATAGAACATATGAAAAAAAGTTTGGCCAAGGTGACAAATAAGATTACCAAAGCAATCGACAATATGATAGAAGAGATACCTGAGACTAAAAGGACAAAGGAAAGAAATCTTGTTACCTAGCTGAGGACAGAGCTAATGATACTGACACCGAATCTAAAGAAGACATTGAGATGGTATTTGTAGCCATGAAGAATTCAGATGAAGAAAAAGAAAGGTATGTAGAGACTGCACTCATATCTAAAGTTAGTAAGAATGATGTCTAGATTATAGATAGTGGTTGAACTTACCACATGATCAGTGATAAAAAAAGTTTGAAACTTTTAAACACTATAATGGTGTATCAGTAAGAATGGGTAATGACACACCTTTTCCAGTTGAAGGTAAAGGGACCATAATGTTGAATAACCTGATCAAATGTGAAAATTATTACTGGGTAAAAGGATTGAATTATATTCTATTAAGTGTTTCACAGCTGAACAATACAGGTCACCAAATAGCATTTGAGAATAAGAAGGCAAAGATCTTCAATGAATCATGAAGGTTGATCAGAATCGGTGAACAGACAAAAGGTAACCTTTTCTATCTTGATGACATTAACACAACTTTTTTAATGGCTAGAAACAAAGACATATGGTTGTGGCATAAAATATTGTGTCATGTGAATTTTGATAACATGATAAAGATAAGAAATAAAAGAAAAGTCATTGGCTTACCGAGCATGTCAAAGCCTGAGCATATCATGTGCAAGAATTGTCAAAAAGGTAAGATGACAAAGTCTAGTTTCAAGAGTAAATCTTATACATCCAATGCAATTCTAGAATTAGTCCATACTGATTTATGCGGACCCATGAGGACAAAGAGTTACTATGGAGATAGGTATTTCATTCTCTTTGTTGATGATTATTCTAGAATGATGATAATTTTGTTCTTAAAAGATAAATTAGAAGCATTCAAGATGTTTAAATGGTATAAGGCTATGGTAGAAAAACAAAGTGGTAAGGAATTGAAATGCTTAAGGTCAGATAGAGGAGGGGAATTTATTTAAGATGAATTCACTAATTTCTGTAATGAGCATGGAATTAAAAGACAGATTTCTGCACTGAGAACAACACAACAAAATGGGATTGCTGAGAGGAGAAACAAATCAATTGTTGACTGTGCAAGAACATTGATGATTGAGAAAAGCATCACTCAAACTTTTTAGAGGGAAGTTGTCAATACTGCTATCTACAAATTGAACAAGGTACAATTAAAGGACACAAAGAAGACACCATATGAGCTTTGGTATGGTTACACACCCAATATAAGTTACTTCAGAATATTTGGTAGTCAATGTTATATTTTGAAAGATGATAGAAATGGAAAGCTTGACTCCAAAAGTGATGAAGGTATCTTTCTAGGGTATTCCACCAATATAAAGGCTTGTAAATGTCTTAGCAAGTCATCTAACAAAATAATTGAAAGTGCAAATGTAAGAATAGATGAATTTGCAGAGAAGAATGATAAGAAAAGAAGAAAAGAAACAGAAGACTAAAATAGGTTGTTTATACCGAAGAACCTGACACTCTACCCAAGCAACAATTTATTGCTCTCGAGCAACAAAACATTGCACCCAAGCATCAGGCTGTAATTACCAAAAATCAGGAAAATACACAAAATGATGTACGACGCGATGGAGATCAGAATGAAGGTCAAGATGATGATCAGAATGATGGACAAAGAGCTGAACTGAAACTTGCCAAGTATGTCAGAAGACATCATCCACAAAATCAGATCATAGGAGACAAGAAGGCTGGAATGAGAACAAGAAGTAAGTCACTAAACACTAGATATTTACTTTGTGATTTTGAGCCTAAATCTGTTAATAATGCACTTGGAAATGAAGAATGGGTCAGTGCTATGAATGAAGAAACAGAACAGATTGAGAAGAATAGTACATGGACACTAGTATCGAGACCAGATGACAAGAATGTCATCGGTACCAAATGGATATTCAAAAACAAGCTGAATGAAAATGGAGAAGTCACAAGAAACAAAGCAAGATTAGTATGAAAGGGGTATGTAGAAGAAGAAGGTATTGATTACGCTGAAACCTTTGCACCCATTCCTAAACTAGGAGTTAGAATTCTTCTTTCTTATGCTGCATTCAAAGGATTCAAAGTATACCAGATGGATGTCAAATCTGCATTCCTAAATGGAATACTGGAAGAAGAGGTATACATTGAACAACCGGAAGGGTTTGTTGATCCAGACAAGAGAAACATGGTATGTAGACTACAGAAAGCATTGTATGGATTGAAACAAGCATCGAGAGTCTGGTATGAAAGACTTCACTCCTATCTCATTAGCATTGAATTTGTAAGAACAAGTGAAAATAACAATCTGTACTGAAAAGAAGATACTGATGGTAATATTTTGATTGCTGAAATATTGGTTGATGATATCATTTTTGGGGGAAATGAAATGTTATGCAAATCCTTTGCTAATGAAATGAACAAAGAGTTTGAAATGTCTATGTTTGGGGAGATCAAATTCTTTCTTGGTCTATAGATTCTTCAACAAGATGCAAGCATATATATCACTCAGTCTAAATACATCAAGGAAGTGCTGAAGATATTCAAGATGGAAGATTCCAAACTAGTTGGAACACCTATGGCAATTGGATGTAAGCTGACAAAGGAAGATAACTCAAATGAGGGAAATCAGACCTTGTATAGATCAATGATTGGAAAGCTAATGTATGTTGTTTATACTAGACTAGATATACACATGTAGTTGGAATAGTTGCAAGATTCTCTACTAATCCCAAAGAATCACATATGACTGTTGTCAAGAGAATTATGAGATATCTAAAGAACACCGAGGACTATGACTTATGGTATAAAAGAGAAGGAAAATTTGAGCTACAAGTCTATACACATGCTGATTGGGCTGGAAACATTGATGACTGAAATAGCATAGCTGGAGGAGCATTCTTCATGGGTGACAGACTTGTCACATGGATAAAAAAGAAACAAGGATGCATCTCTCAGTCTACTATAGAAGCATAATATGTGTCTGCTGTTGCAAATTGCTCGAATATTGCATAGATCAAATAGTTGTCGGAAGGTATGAATATGAAGATTCTTGAACCAGTAATTATCTACTGTGATAATACCAGTGCAATTAACATTTCTAAGAATCCTGTCATGCATGCCAAGACTAAGCATATTGCAATTAAGTATCACTATTTTAGAGAACAAGTGCAAGCAAAAGAGGTGATACTAGAATATGTTCAATCAAAGGAACAATTAGCTGACATATTTACCAAGCCATTATCGAAAGATACATTTGAGTACCTGAAACAGAGACTAGGGGTACAACCCTTTTCTATCGGTCAGTAAGCTGACTAGAAGATTGCATTAGCGTACACACAATCAAAAGATCATTCATGTTGATGCAAGCACCGAGATGGACTACAAAGATACATCTGTACACAACAAGGTACAAATCTGCACCGAACACCAGAGACAATGTATTCCTTATGGATAGGGAAATTCAAGGAGTATATTTTAAAAAGGGAATGGAAGATGATATAGAAGAATTGTTTGGCATTGTTGTAAAAGGAAGAGATTATCTCATAATCAAAAGGGAGAGATTCTCATTATCAAAGGGAGATATTATCTCTTTATCAGGAAGAGATTATATCATTATCCATGGAGAGAAGTTCCTAAGAATTCAAAGGGAGAGTTAATCATTATCCAAAGGGAGAGATTGATTACATATGAAATATCCATCTAAGGGAGAGAGGTAACATAACAGAGAGAATACATACTAAGGGAGAGATTGCTGAAAAAAAAAGAGATTTTCAAGGAGAGGAATAGTCAAGGTAGAGCACATATACGCAACATAATCAAAAGATGATACATCTATCTAGTGAAGGGATTAAAGATTGAAGAACACACTCTACGAGAAACAAATATAAGCTATATGAGCTTACCAAGAGCCATACATTTGTATTATTTATAATAGAAGAGATTGATGAACTTCAACTGTTATATTTCATGTTGTATTAGTAATAATATAGTGTGATAATGTAGTGTGTTGCCATCAATGCCAAAGGGAGAGATTGATGACATGTAACTGATTGAATGTTTGAAGATGTTAAGTTGATCACCAAAAGCAAAAAGATAATGCACGACATTAAATCAGTTAATGGATTGTATCTTCATTGATGTCAACTTGATATAATCTGATTGGTTATATTCAAAGTGCCAAAGACTTCACAGAATCAGAGAGATAAAGATTATGCTTTCAGTAATACATAAAAGACCAGCAATCACTAAGTGACAACAAACACCAATGGCTAGTGGAACTCGACGGACAGAGAAAACCAAAAGTTAAGTAATAGTGATGCCCGATCAAGAAAATTGATAAATATTACCGATGAGAAGAATCACAAGCATTACTGACGGCCAGAATTACAGAGTTAACTAACGGACAGACAATCTCGAAGGACATACAACCTCGACGGACAGACAACACCAACAGAGCCCATGGAGAACTGAAGTGTTGACCGAAGCTATCAAAGAGTTAAAACACCGAAGTTAACTGGAGCTCAAAAAGGAAAAAAATACTTAGCAGGTAGAGCTAAAGATAGACTTAACTAGTTGTTAACTTTGTTTTCATCGACAACTTATGGCCAGAGATAAGTAAAAGATTTAAAGCTATTTTATCCAGTTGGCAAAAAGATTTCTACGAGATAAAACAAGAATTATTTTTTAAATTAAGATTGGCTAAGATTGTGGATCATGCCAAGAACAAAAAATTAAGAAGTGAGAAACGGTGATATCATGTCTATAAAGAGACAACCTAATTCATTATGAATGAGGGGAGTGAATGAGAAAGAAGGATTGTAAAGAGAAACTCATGAAGAACAACTTCATACAATCCTGATCAATCAAGCTGAGGAAAGAGCTAAAGATTTCTGCAGACACTGAGAAACAAAGAAGCACAATATCACCGAGCAGAAAGAAGTGGAGTAAAGGTATTGAAAAGACATATTGATCAGAAAAGTAAAATGAGCTTACAATAGATTTGAAAATCTGGAAGTAAAAGTTGTATGTGTGAACATATCATTTACTAGTTCAGTTTAACCATTGATTCAGGATGTCTCTTAACCAAGCAGGACTTAAAAATCCTTTCTATGTTGAGATACATCCCAAGGAGTATCAAAAAGTTTGATCATGAAGATAGCGTGATATGCCAGATACCATTTGAAAAACTACACTGGGTTTGGTCATATAAGGTAGCATAGAGATGCCCGATATCAAGTGACAAACTATTCTATTTAAATCCTATAACAAGGTCACACCTAACAGTGTGTTTGTAACCTTTAACAGGGTTGCCTACTCACTGAGCTCACTTCAGAAGAGTGAAAATTTTGGGTTATCTGTCCCAAGTGGTTTTTCCCTTAATAGGGTTTCCACGTTAAAAATCCATGTGTCAATGTGTTTATGAGTCATTAATTTAGTGTTTTTCATTACACATAATTAATTTGGATTGATCGGTATACACTAAGCAATTTACTATTTTTCGGTAAATGAAAGACTGCTATTTGGTAAACATTAAGAATAAGGTTTAATAGAGAACTTCGAGCAGTAGTTATTTGATAATTTTATTTGAAGGCATACATCTTGTAGGATTGAAGATAAATAGAGGCTTAATATTGTGGTACTAAGTTTTTGAGTTGATTTATTGGAATATTTTTGAGGCCACTAATTCACCCCCCTCTCAGTTATTCTAACATTCAGATCCCGCCACTGTCTACAATATATGGTGCATGACCGGTAAAGGGTAATTGTCCTTCAAGATGGCTTGATTTAGATTTCTAAAGTCAACACAGATTCAGATCTCTCCATTTTTCTTCCTGCCCAACACAATATTGGCCACCCAAGTGGAGTGATGAATTAGGTATATTATTCAAGCTTTCAATATTTTTCTATTTCCCTGAAAAGAGCATTCGACACCTTTAGATTTTTGTTTCTCAAGTTTTGCCGAAACGAACTTACTCCAGGTTTTAGGGGAATTTTATGGTGAAATTGCCATCCTTTGAAGTTCTTTAGGTCATTGTATGACTAGGAAAATAAATCCATATATTTCTTTAGAAGGTTGATGAATTTGCATTTTCTTCAACATTGCAACACTTTCTTAAATTGATAAACTTAGGGTCATTCTCTTCTCCAATATTGATGTTTTTTACTCACTTGAATTATTTACATTTTGAGTATCTTTAATTCTTCTAAATACATCTTGTCTATCAAAGAGGCTTTCAAGAGATACCAACCCCTTGGGAATTTTATTCCGCTTCAATTGGATGACACCACTCCTCCATTTCTTTTCTGAGATTTGGGAAAAATTCATTCCAACCCAATTTTGATCCTTCAAAGTTAATAGATACAAACATGTCCTTGCTCTAGAAGAATTTCTCAATTTGTTTATCACTTTGAAACACTTGCCGAAACCCAAAATTCTTAGGTACACTAGGTTGATAAACTATCTCAATTAGGTACGCATCCTTTTTAAAATAAGGATGTGGAAGCAACAAAGAAGCTGATGTTGCGAGGGAGTCCGCCCTACTATTCAAATCTTTGGGTATTGCTTCTACTGCAGATGCTTCTAATCCTTCTATTTCGTCCTAGACTCTATTTCTATAATGCTTCAACCTCTCATTTTTTATAGTGAATATACCCTTTACTTGTTTCACAATGAGCTATGCATCACCTTTTTCTTGTAACAGTTTGATTCCCTTCCATTTAGCCTCTTATAATCCCAACAACAAGGCTTCGTACTCAACAATATTGTTTGTGTTGCTAAATTCTAATTTAAAGGAATGAGGGAGCTGATCACCTTGTGGTGATATTAAGGCAACTCCTTCTCCTGAGCTATATGAAGAACAACTATTGTCAAAATCCATACTCCATACTGCATTATCACTATTGATTTAGGGTACCACCATATCTTCTCTAGAAAAGATCATATAGTTACCAAATTTGCAGTCATGGTATAGGATTTGAGGACGAGGATCTTCAGATGGGAATACAATATATTTAGACTTCCCCCAGGTTGAAGTATCACATTTAATTTTCCCATTGGTATAGTAGCCTCACTCCAATCCATCTTGATCTCGCCTCCTAAATCCTTGCAAAAGTTTCTTCTCAAGAGCATGCCCTAACTGGCTGGTATGTCAACAACTAAGATAGTTAGCTTTAATTTTGTACTAGGGTGAGCTGCTAAGGACACCTGAGCATCTTTAATCTACCCTAATAATGTGACTTTCTTAGAATCTATTGAATAACACCTACCAAAGGTTTTAGTAAGGGGAAGATCTAACGCCTTTGCAACTAAGCAGGGCATAATATTGTGAGTGGCCCTAAAATCAATTGTACAATTATTAAGCTTGTGACCATGTATAAACAAAGAGACATAGAATGGTTCAGGCTTTAGGTCTAGTGAAATTGTTATCTCATTGGACAAACTAACTTTAGGTTCAGGTTCAAGAGTAGAGGATTGAGCCAACAAAGATTGACCGGTTTGTAGAGATAAGGCATTAGTTAACTGTTTATCGATAGCTTTAGGCTTGGACTGATGACCTTTAACATAATCAATCAACTTATCAAATTCTTTGGGGTTTAACCTAATATATTCCACTCGGGAAATTTAAATTTTGGATGATTTGCAAAGATTTGTACTATATCAAGTGAAGAATCAGATTCACTCTTTTTAAATATTTGAACATCCAGGGTTATTGAGCTTTGAACCTTTGTACCATAAGTTTGAGTGAGAGGTTCTTTACGTTTGTTCAACATTTTTGAAGATGATGTATTGCCATGAGGCTTGCAATTGTGCTGGTTTCTTGTTAGAATGGTGCATGAAGGATCTTCTAATATTACCAAAACATCACCTCCCCTTTCTGAATCATATTCATATTCAAGGAAATAACTTATAGAGTCATTAGGCTGTTTAGGAATTCCTTCATCTTCATGTACCTTTTCCATTGTTTCCTTTTGATTATTCATCTTCACGTATCGAACCATCTCTGGACATGTACTACTATCTTGGTGATCAGTCAGGTGAAAAATATACATATTACCCTTTTCACCAGAAGGGTCAATCACCAATATTTGCTGAGTAGGTGGGAGCTGTAATGTTCAGTGACTAAGACCAGCTTGGCTAGTATTCCTTCTTAGAATATCTTTATAAGGCTATAGAAAGGGTGTATTGCCTTTCGTCAATTATCGTTTGATAGTAATTACATCATTCACCAATATTATTAACATGAGATCAGAAGAAGTAGAAGCTTGGGCATTAGGAACTTGAACTTCTTTTCTCCATTTACCAACGGTAATGAAGTCATCTTCTAATTACACTGTGAGTGTTTGACCGACTTCCATATCGAATATCCTAGCCCTTCTAATATGACAACTTATCTCTAGAGGCATAGAATTTATAAAAGAACATTTTTGGTTTTCAACATTAGGTTGCTTAGCAGTGGGTATTATGTATAAAAGTTTATTATACTTAGCATTGAACTCCCTTATATGTTCATGTAGTTCTTTCTTGAGTTGGGTTAATTGTGCCAACAAAGAGTGCTCATTCTCTGCACTCTTGAACCTATTCTCAGAAGCATTCTTCATGTCATCACATGTTGCAATAGTAGCATTAGGTAAATGGTAAAACTGTTCTTCTACCGCATCAGTTAAACTTTGTACAAATAGCCTAATGGCTACATCCTGATGTTGTACTCCTAACACCCCACATGCTATAGAAAAAGCATTTAAATGTTCATCTGGTGATTTCTTCCTGTTTCCATTGAAATTGGGAAGGTTCTCATGAGCTCCTTTGGGTAAGGGATTAAAATTATCTCCAAGGTTCAAGGGTCTCACAACTGCTCCCCATGGTTGAGCCATTATAGAGGCTGAGATTAAGGTTTCTTTTGGGGGAATGTTGATTCTGTGTAGGGTTAAAGACTTCCAGATGAGAGGTGTAGGGACTACTTTGGTTTCTCTAGGAGGGGAAGAGGGTCTACTCTTTGCTTTACTTTTAGGTGTAAGATTATAGGAAAAGTTGTCTCCTTGCAATTCTTGGAATATAGGATCAAATAGGCCTTCCCTTGAGATCTTATATAAGGCCTAAACTCCAGTTTATTATGATAAGGGACATAATTACTTCAGTTATTGGCTGGGTGTTCTTGGATTCTTTGAACTTGAAGGGATCGGTTTCTATCTTGATATTCTACTTGTCTTCTTCTCTATCTTTCTAGTAGGAATCTCAAATTAGTGACTAAATCCTCTTCCTATTCAAGTACCAAGATTGCTTTTCTATAATCCTCTAAACTCCTTCTGATACACCAAGCCAATGTATTCAGTTGACAAATGATATCTTACTGCTCATCTTGAAATGCTAAATTTGGTTAGAACAGATGAAATATATTTTCATAGGGCAACACCATTGTACCTCATGAGTAGGTGACTGTCAATTATTCAATAATGCTTGCTCAATTCCCAGTAGAGTTTTCAAAAATTTGTTGGTTAACGGATTTTTTCTCGCAAAATTCTTAATAAAAAGATAGACTCTTATAACCCTTTTAGAAAAAAACAAATCAAACTAATAGTTGGATGAACCACTCATGGTTCAACCTCTGTGTAAAGGTGCAACTGCCCATGTGATTTTCAATGAATCAATTTACTAGTAACTAATTCAAAAGATTACTTTTGACTAGAAAGTAGTAAAGGCATTCTACATTCTTCCATAAACATCATATGAACGCAGACAAATTATAATTACTATCTATTTAACAGTTGCCCATTTAGTTTTCTGCTTTATTGAAACTTACAAAATGCACATAAAGTATAAATTCAGTTTGTTCATGTAGAACTTGGTCTGTTTAAATAAATATAAAAGAAATATCTATATTGTTAAAGTATTTATTTTAAAAGATTTATTTTAGAAAGAATGTATTCCCTTTATATGTAACATTTCAGAACTTTTATTTTGAACTATCTATGTAGAGGACAATATTAACAACATATAAATTTATCCAGATATATAAAGGTATAAAGGTATATCCGAACAGATATTAACTCAACAATTTGTACAAACACACATATTTGCAATAATAGTAAATATTCTTTCATTCACAGATAAAAGTTCCCTTCTTCATCACCCATACACACATAAATGTAATATCGAAATTGAAAAAAAAGTTGTATCTATTTTTATTTCAAAAATTTGGACCTTTCTAGAGTGTAACTTTAAAGTATATATAGCCTTCAAGCTAATAATTTTTGAACCAGAGTAAAAAAAAAACTAACTCCACATAGGAGTGAAATTTTTTTCCAGCAAACATAGATAACTGAAAAATAAATAAAAGATAGCAAAACTATGATCTATTTACTAAAAACTTGGCACACAACTACATATGAGACACGATGGAAGATTCGGCTGACTAGTTAGGAGCTGGTGGTGTGAAACATATTTTCTGCCACTCTAAGTGTGTTGAAGAGAAGTTTAAAATTGCCTGGTGATGCGGGAGTCCAATATGGATGATTCTTTACCTCCACACTTGCTTATCCTTCTTAATGTGAATCAATTTGTTCTCATGTTTTTCCAGATGGTCTAAACAAACAATGACCATTTGCTCAATCCCCACTAATTAAGAGAAGTAATTGGTAGTTAGGTCTTTGATTTTCCTAATAACCTTGATCTTCTCTTTGAATAAAATTTCCATTTCTCTTGTATCCTCTATAGTCTGGCCATCCTCTTTTAGAAATTGAATATCAATGCACTTGAGGTACTTCTGCATGATATTTGTGAGTCTAGTAAGTTCTTTGAGCAATTTAACAAAATCTTTGTACCCCTATTTTATGATTGCGTTACGCCATTTAATGTTCTTTTTAGAGACATAGAGAACATTATCATCAAGGTTTGGTATAGAATTCTCACTAAAAACTTTGTAAACCCATATTTATAGATGTCACTCATCTGGGCTACCACTATAGTTCACTTGGTATTTTCATTTTTTCAGATACCAATTTTTGTCTCCATCTCTTTTCTTACCTCCATTGCATCACCGTGGATTTTAACCAGGTTGGTGATGTAGTCGATACCCTGTTGTATGCTTAAATCCAGCCAATCATGGCACACATGAGCAATAATTTTATTTCTCAGGGTGTGCTTGGGGAAATTCTAGTTCACAGGGGATTTAGGGTTGAAGGATTATAGAACCTACAAAAGTGAGTGTGAGCTTGCATCTTGTATAGCATAGATATACTCTGCCATTTTCTTAAGAGCTAACTTCAGTTCCCTTTTATCACATTCATCCTTGCACTTCCTCAATAACATCTATCTAGTTGAGGATGCCACATTCTTAGCAACCAAAAACCTTGAAGCAACTCCCATGTCCATCTTCTCAACAATGAAATCCTTGGCAGAGGCTTCATCTGCGTCCTTGTCAATAACTGGCTGAGTGATTTCTGCTATCTAGTGCCCTATTTTTTCATCAAACTCCATCATGGTTTAAGTTTCCAATTTCGTTGGTTTACTAACCCTCCCAAGACATTTTCTTACCATATCCTCAATTGGTAATGAAATGGGAACCATGCTTCGCTTTATGCTGATTGAGGCTTCCAACCACTTTGGGGTGATTGATGTGTTCTTCGATAGAGGTGTTTAAAAATTGATTTGATCAAGAGTTATCACAACACTTGAGGAGGTGATGTTTTTCTCAGGTTCCTTCTCTTTCTTAGTGTTATCTATGTCAGGAAATTTAGATATCTGGCTATCTATTCTTGCCCCTGTTTCCTCTATAGGATGAAGATTAACAATCACTTGAGTTTTTGAATCCTTGTTGCCCTTGTTTTTGCTTCTAGATCAAATAGCTCGATAGGAGGTGGGCACTCTTTGACTTTCTTGGATTTCCTATTTGAAGAAACTTCAGTCTTTATACGACAATCAACACCTACAAAATCAATAGATGAATTAGAAGTAGGAGAATGTAACTGTGAAACATTATTTTCATGAGCGACTAAAATAGCCTCAGAATTAGGCTCTAGTGTTTTCCCAGCTTGACAGTTCTTTAACCATATTTTCATTCTCCTTATTACAGTGAACTATCGATGTCTAATACTATCTTACCCCTTTTTATTTCAGTCTATCTCAGGAAGCATCTTCCCTTTAAATTTGTTTGCAAACTCTGAGTCTAACACATCTTAATCTTCTTCCTCATGAACCCTAATGATATTCATTGCCAGGTTCATGGAAACGATTTGGTTAAATGTGAATATCGACATAACCTTCTCCTTACCTCAAATTTTCCACAAAAAATTTCCCAGTAATCTTCCAGTTGAGGTATATGAATAAAATATGCATCCACATTTAAGTATTCTAAGGAAAATCCCCTGCTGTCAAAGTTCTACCTAACAATGTGTATAGTAAGAAAATGGAAGCACTTCCATTGTAGATGTGTTTAGCCTTCCGAGTAAGTGGTTTGGGGTCATGACAAGCACCTTGAATGGGTTCCTGATCTTGACATGGCATCTCCCCTGTTCTGTCCCTCTTTCCACTCCTGTTTAGCCTGATTTTTGCATTCTAAATTGCAGACTGGTGATTCTGGGCTTCAGGGTTAGGGTCGACCTTTCAGGTCTATGTCGACCTTGACCCTGACCTAGGTCAGGGTCGACCTCGACCTTGACCCAGGGTTCAGATCCTGGGGTCTTACAATTTTTGGAGGTCGACCTTTGCAAAAAGTTTTTCCCACTTTCGGGTTGGCTGTTTCAGGTTCCGAAGCGTTGATTCCTAAATTATATTTAATATAGGTCCTCTCCTAGGGTTAAAGGCTTTAATGGGAATTTAATCCTCCTATGTAGGCCTCCTTAGAAGATTGTGCCCTAATTTCATATAAAAGGGAAGCTTTCTCTCTCATTTTCTGTAAGCATCAAGAAGGGATACTAAGTTTTCTATTGAAGTCTATGCATCCTTGAGCAATTGAGAAACATAATCAAGCAAGCAATCAAGCAAGCATTCATTCATTCAAGTATCCATTTTCATGAAGGAGATCCATTGGAGGCCATTGAAGGATTGAAGCTACATAGCGCCCTTTTGGTGATCTCTCCATCCACCTTCTTCCACGCCTATTCCAAATTCAAGAACCCATTCAAGACTTGGTGTTGGAGATCTATAAGCAAGAGATTGAAGACATCCTACCTTTCTAAATTCTACATTTGAAGCATACTTGTGGATTCAAGGATTCGAATCCGCCATAAAGACTCTTTCAAGCAAGGTGAATTTATGCATTTACTTTGTCCATTTCTATAATTTCAATTACATATATTTGAGGTTAATTCCAAAACTGGGGTTTGACCAAGGCAAACCCCTCAACCACAACAAACAATCCCCTCTTTCTTGGAGGTATAGGTGCATAATAGTTGATTTGAGACTAGATTTGGATACCCTTTTTGACTTTCTTTCAGACGGTGCAAACAGATTTTCTGTCGGACCTGTGTAGGTCAGGGTCAACATTATTGGGTTTGTGTTGACATTTGTGGGTCAAGGGCGACCTTTTTCATAAGACGACATCAGAACGGAAAAATATTTATGGGTTTTGTTCGTCTCTGCGTTCTGGTTCAGGATCAACTGTCAGTTTTTCAAGAAATAGTCTACAGACCTCAGAAAACAACATTCTTTGATCTTTAATATTTCAAGGTTAGTGCATTTCTCCTACCTCTTCAATTACTATCATACATCATTTCTATACATATAATTAATAGAATTTAAGTTATCTCTCTTGTTATTGTCTCTCCCAAATAGTTGATTCATTTGTGCATTTTCCCTTCCTTGGGGTGGATCAATTTGGATCTTCCATTTGTGCATTTGGGAATAAAAGAGGAACATCTTATTTTCTCTCTAATCACAATATACAATCAATCAATGCAATTCAATTAAGGTTAATACAATCTAGGCAACTCAAAGGACAATTTACACATTTCATATTTCAAACATTACATTTCAAGATAATCAATAATCTATCAAAACCCTTCTTCCTTAACACATTATACATTATTAATAAACATATCTCTATTTCAATCCCCCCTTTTACATTAAATGTAACATTCTCAAATTTCATATCTTACATTTTGGTGAACCCGTGATAGACAAGTCTTTCTTTTTGGTGTTAGATTTAGATTGTTTATGCTAGATCTTGCATGTTCTTTCAAATTGCATTTCAATTCAATAGATCAAAATTTTGTGTTAGTTCATTTGCATTGTATTGGTGTATGAGCTTTACCACATCTAGTCCTACTTATAGTATCCTGGTTAGAAGAAGCCGTAGACTTATGGTTTCCTTTGATCCCGAGTCTTCCTCTCCTTTCCTTAGGATCCCGGATGACAATTTGATAACTCATGATTCCAATCCTTCCATGGAGCATAACTCTTCTCACTCTTCTCATGATGAAGATGACACTTTAAGAGTTCCTCCTG
>MU226051.1:5528433-5540486 GCA_018584345.1 Thuja plicata | reverse complement strand
GAGAGACATGTCCCTTCATGGGACATGTCTATTCATTATTATTTATAAGAAAGGACATACCTCTTCCAACTAATTATAATTTAATCAATCTTATAATGTTTCATCAATCAATTATTAATTAATAATATAATAATTTAATATTAAATATTAAATGTCATATGATTAATAATAATATAACATATATATTATATTATTATTAATCAACATATATTATATGTATTCTAATGATCATACGACTGAAGATACAAACATTAACAATAGTAGTAGGGAAAGGATTTCAAAAGACGTATGTGGCATACATGTTGCACATAGGAAGGAAAAATAATGATTCAAAGGCTGACATGCCTGGACAACTGTAACTACCACTATGATGATCCATCCACATGGCATAAATGTAGGTCATCCCTTGTGACATTTTTGAGATTCAATTTGGGGGAATTCTCTCTATAGAAGACTTATGAGCACATTGCAAGGGGGATTTTTGTTAGATCTAGAATTTCTATTCTAGGAGTCTTTTTTCTGTCTTTATAGAACACTTATAAATAGTTGTAGTTTCATTTTTCAGACCCTAGCATTCTAATTTTCACATAATCAATAGAAGCAATACATTGCACTATGCCCAATTTTCTTTTTTGTGCGTTTTCCTCTATTTTGTGAATGTTTTCAAGGCTCTGTGTCAATGTTGAATGGTTGTAGCTATTATTATTTTTATTTAAGGCTCTTATAATTTGTCACAAACTTGCAAACTATTGGATCATGTCTGGTTGCTCTTTCAATGTTTGTAATATGGGGTTATACCATGCCATTCTGTGAACAAAATTCTTTTAGAATGGTTTTTTTAGTTGGGTGATAAGGATGTTTCCCTGCGAGCCAAGTAATGGGTGCTTCTTGTGAGAAGATATGAATGTTTTGGCCCATTTGTAGGATATTTTTGTCATGTTCTCTTTCTGATAATGAAGAGTCTGTGGCATTCTATGATCATTTATGGGGTCTTACATTCTTATTGTTTCTAGCTAGAATTAAAAGGGTTTCAAAATATTTGGTGCATCACCTCTATTTTTGTTTAATTTTCTGTCCCCTTTTCCAGATTGACAAGGAGAAGAGCCAAATTCTATAAAACCTTTGAGGTTTCATTGCAAGGTGCATTACTGTCCCACTCTTATAAAGCTTCAGGACTTCCTTACTTCAGATGGGAGCCTGATTAGGGATCAACACTTCTCATCATCTTCTACTATGTCATTGATTATCATTCCTCATTTTTTAGATACAACTCCATTCACATCATGAACAATTTCTTTCTTAACTATCTTTAGTGTAGGATTCCACCAGACGCCAATAGTCTTGTCATTGCTTGTATAACCTCCTTTGTAATCTTAAATGGCTTGCTGGGCCACATGAATTCACCATCTATCTTGCTACGTATGTACCGAATCCATTCATCCTCCTCAATTATTTGGAAACTCACAAATTGAGAAAATTTATTCTCTTCTAGGGCTTTGAATTCACATTTCAATTGACGATTCTCTCTTATAATCTCCCCATTGTACAAATCCTTCAGTTTATTAGTACCAATATCCTCCTAATTAGCATGGATATATGCCCTAACATCCTCAACATGTAAGACTCTATATGGTACATTTGAAAGAATACCCTTTGGATCGACTTCTACCAAGTTAAACAAATGTTTCTTGAATTTGGGTCGGGGTCTCTCATTGATATCAACTATGATTGGAAAATTCATCATGAAAGATTTAAATTTGCAAAGATACACGTAGATAAATACCTCACACTGAGTTAGGGTTTGCGTGAATCACCTTTAACAATTGACTTTATTGTTTTGGTCTTAGTGAAAATCGCTTTCAAAGCTCCTCTTCTTTGTTCTCTTGAATGGAAAGTGATAAATGAAACTCATAATTTTCCTTATGTAGTTCACATACCTAAGTTTTAGGTATCATTAATGCTTGAAGCCCTAAATGTTCACAAACACACAATTCACTTTCTGGTTCACAAAGATTGGTTGTGCACCCTCAAAACTTGTCAAACACATTCGATATAGACTTCAAAATGTCTGTGGCAACATAATACAAATTTTTCATGCCTCTAAGATTCAAACATCAACATCTCCAATGGGTTTCATATTATTTTTCTTGTAAGCTCCCCTAGGCAATAGGCCTAAACTCAATTCCCTGAGGAATTGCTAGCACCATCTCCATATGCAGACCCTTTAGATGTGTTCTCAACACTCTTATTCACACATGTTTGCTTCATTTGCTTCCAAATCTCCTCAACATTATCTTTTTCTTTTTGTTTGTCATTTCTTGGCTTATTTTTCCTCCTATCAACTAGACCTCTCTTATTCACATTTTTTATCCCGCAGTTCCTTGGAATATGTCCAGATGTGTTATATTTATAGGATACAACATTCATTTTCCCTTTGTGGTTACTCATATGGTTCCTTCTTGTTCCACACTTCTTTGCTATGTGATCAAATCCATTGCATGCATAACACTCAGTGTTTGTTTTGTTGGAAGAGTTCTTCACAACACTTTTTCATTCACTTGCTCTATGACCATGTTTATTACACTTATAACATCGACCAAAAAAAGATTTATTATTATGATTCATTTTATTCCTACAATGCATGACTTTATGATCAGATGTTTTGGAGATAAAGAACTTAGCACTAGTCCTTTGAGTATTAAGTTGTCTTGCTGATGGATTGTTGTTCTTCTTCTCCTTAGATCTAGGGTTTCTTTGTGTAGATTAAACACAACATGGAATATCTGGTTTCTATTTATTAACACTAATTTGAAATAAGGAAATGATGGATGTCAATTGAACATCAATTTCAAAACATAACTTGGAAAGAATTACTGTAACTGCATCAATTTCTTGCAATAAATCTTCCATCAAATTATTCTCCATAGACTCCTTGTGAATCTTCAACATGTATTAAGTCATATCCTTGTTGGGTCCTTGAATCTATTGGGATAAACCGCCAACTTGTTCTAATAGATTTTTCAGATTCATCAACTGTAGTGTAATCTCCTGGAAAATCTCCTTCACATCTTCTATTATGTCTACCTTCTTCTTTGCCAACAAATTCTCCTGTTCAGTCTTTTGAGCTACTAACTTAGACTATATGGCCAATTATTTAGGCTTAATTACATTTTCAATCAACTTGGTCTCGCCAATAGAGCATTTAGATCGTGATGCCTTAGTTTCATTTGGTGACTCGGTATGTGTACCGGCTATCCTTTATTTTTCTTTGACTTCTTGTGGTTTGTCTTCTTCTTTCTCTTCATCCTTCTGTTTCTCTTCATTCTTCTCCTCAGGATGAGATTCCTGTGGCATTTTGACTTGTTTCTCTTGTAAATTTTGAACATTGGTTGGGTCGGTAGGAGGCTCTTCATGTTGTTGTCCATCGGTTTCAAGAGAGAACCAAATTGATGTATTCATATTTGTCTGCCTCTGTATCCTTATGTTCATCATCCTTTTCTTTATCAGTGTCTATCGATGGCTTGGTTGCCATGATTTGTATATCTGGTGCACCTTCAGTAGTAAAATTTTGAGCATTAGTGTAACTATGCACTTGCTTCATTATTGGATCTTTATTTTACAATGGTGCATTATCAATATCCATGCACTTGGTTTCATTTACTTGTGCATCCAGTACATCTTCATCTATTGATATATTCTTTTCTGGATCTCCCTCCTTAGGTATGTCTTCAATAAGAATTTCTGCATTATCAATAGTAAAATCTATAAGATCTATTTGATTTGTGCTTTCCTTCACCTTATCAACAGTGGTTGCACCTTGATTATTTTCTACTTCCTAGTACTCGATATCATCGAAGTGAAATATATCTTTCCATTTTGCATCTGTTTCCTTCACAACTGATTATGGTTCTCCATTCATTATCTTTAGGGCTCTTCCCTTGACTAGAAATTTATTTGAATACTTCTTCAATGCTTCATCTATCTTTGTAGTAGTAGGGTTGGGAATTATGATTACCAATGATCTTTATCTCATTTGCTTCTCTGCATTGATTGTATACTTCCATCAGACATCAATATTATTGTAAAGTTCTTCATATAACTTGTCTGCAACCTTCACAGGTGTTAGCCTAAATCAGTGCAATTTGAAAACTATTGCATCCTCAATCTTCTATTTGTCAAATTTTCTTATTTTCTCATATTTCTATTGTCTCATACCTACAAAACCCCTAGAATTCTTCAAAGCTTCAAGAGATTCCTCAAAAATTCTTGGTCCAAGTGATAATTTTGCAACTAGTGTAGTCCTCACTTTGTTATCTGACTCAGTGTCACTATCTACTGAGTAGCAATCTCCTTCTTCATTGTGTAGATTTGTTTCTACCTCTCACTTGGACATAGGTTTTACCTCTTGCAGGTGCAGGTTCAGTGTCCATCTATTTTGGTTGTACAAAGGACCTAGTGTTCCTTCATGTACCTCTTATACTCAGAGAAGGCTTAATCATAAGTTGCTAGCCAATTTCTATGTTGGTCTCAGTGTCCTCATCTCCTAGATTTATTGAAAAATATTCAATCATTTTGGTTTTCTTCGTTATTTCCTTAGGTATCACTATACGTTGCTTGATCTTTTATTTCACTTCTTCATAGGTTCCATACCTTTTTTCTTTAGGATCAATTGGTTTAGCAGGTAGTGCTTCTATTTGTTGTGAACCAATATCAATTTCCATCTCATATCCCATCAGTTGAATCCATTCAACTCTAGGCTCAACAACCTTGATAATACAAACATCAGTCTCTACCTCAAAATAGACATATTCTTGATAATTAGCAATCAGTTGGGGTGGAATTCTATATCTTTTATGCATTCTTGCTTGGAATTTTGAAAATTAATCAGACATAATTGCATCAAAGTTGTCTCCTAGACTTTGTATATATTTATTTATTTGATAGATGACCAACATATCAATTTTCCATACTATATCTCGAATAAAGGGAAATGAATTATGATAGTAAAATAAAATACATACCAACAATGAACCAAATTTCAAAATGTTGGCTTTTGCCTTTCTGATCGTGTTCATGTTGTCATCTATTTGCTTCAACAGAACTTCACAAAGATCTATCTGAAGTCCTTTTTTCACTATCTTAAATGCAAGATCTACTGCTCCACATGGTACACTGTCCACTCAGGATGATTGAAATACTCGGTAAGATATGGTATTATATGCGTACCTTAACTTGGGTTCCTCCATAATAGATATCCTCTTTCCTCTCCCATTGTGCCTTTGTGAGCTCGGTGAGCTGGCCTTTGTCGATTTTCTTTATGGCCTTGGGTCTGTCTCCAATAGGGAATCAAGTGATGATGTGAAAGATATCCTTAGTGATCTTTATAGGTTGATCTAACCACCTAAATTGGTCATGTACTTGGCTTAGTACCATTCGTATCCATTCGGGCTTGAATACCTTTGGTAGATGCATTGCATGAGTTAAGCCTTTAGTTTCCAGGTGTGTATGCTCATCCTCAACTTTCCCATTTGCACATAGGTTCTTCAATGAGGAATCAATCTCAGCTTCACACAAGTCTTCAATTTTACAATGAATAAATGTACGTACATATTCAATCAAAATTACTTACAACGGGATTGAAGATAGTTCTCCCATCATATCTATTTTAGTGGCCCTTGCTAGGGGCAATTTATACTTAGGGCTCACTAGTTCTGCATCCTTTACTAACGTTGGCCTTTGCATCCTTGGTGCCATGACTACCTTCAAATGTATTGTTTGAACAAACTAGGGCACGCTGACAATACACGACTTCACTAATACATCTCGGTTTGAAACAGTTATCACAAAAATGTCTCAAAATGTTCTTAAGTAGATACATAAATACCTCGAAATCACCTTTTATCTTGAAGTGATTGCTTTACAATATGCTTAATACTCTTTGAAAATGTTAGGTACAAATGAATAGAAATTGACCTATTTATAACTTTCCTTCGTGATTAGGGTTCCAATAGCTCTATTAATGTGCATTAAATGTGCTTGTTGAGTCCCTTATACCTTTATACCGATTGCATAGTTAATTATCTTGATCGAGTAAACAAAATAACCATATATTACAATGCTCAAACAAAATTTCACGACTTATCCAAATGCATCTTGATTTTTTGATATGGATCTTAACTCCAATGCTTAGGAACTGATGTAAGATTTATGATAAGCATACAATTCCTACATACCTATCACTATTTAGGTGGATCTCGGTGCACCTGACTCGATAGAGATGGTGTTGTCTATGGTTCCAGTGATGTTCCATCTTCCTGAGTCTTTCTCCTCTAGATTTTGTTCATTTGTTCTCTGATTTCTTCAACATTAGGTGGTGCATTCTTTGGAGTTTAATCTTTGGTTGGTACATCTCCCCGGCATCTGCAATTTCATGCTAGGTGGCCTACCTTCTAACAGTAAAAACATGCCATGCCAATGCTCCTCCATGATCTTCTTTTATTTCTTCCATGCATCAATATTTAATTTGTAGAAATATGTCCATACCTTCCACATGATAAACATGACATCCTTGTATTATAGTCCCATGGTATAGATGTGCTTGCTCGGTTAGTATTTTCATTTTCTTAGTTATGCATCCACTTATCATTTATTTTCTTTGTTCTACATTCTTTAGTCTTGTGACCATATTTATTTCAATTCTTGCAGTAACCATCAAACATAAGTTTCCTTGTGTTGTTAGTAAAGTTGGTTGTGCACTCAAAAGCTTGATGTCCATACTTATTACATCTAAAACAATAATGATCAAATTTTTGTGTACTTGGTACTTTACCTTTTCTACTTCTGCAAACATTAGCTGTGTCTAGGCTTCCCACAATAATTGCAATTTGGTTTCTTTAGTTTTAGTGGAGGTATAGTACCATGATCTTTCAGTGGATTTGATGATTTTCCATTCTCGGTAGTTTTGTTCTCATTGAATCCAATTTGTATTCTGTCATTCAGTTGCTTCTGATTCTTAAACTGTTTGTCCATTGATTTCAATGCTTCTTCATTTCTTTTCAGTACTTCATTTTCATCCTTCTCATCTTTTAGTCTTTTGTCAAGTCTTTAAATCTCAGCTTTCATTTCTTGATTCTCAAACTCCTTTCGTGTATAGTCCTGATTTACATTCAGAAGTTGATCGGTCATATCATAGTGAACTTGTGTTATCCTTATGATCTCATTATATTTCTAAGTTAACCCGATTTCAAATTTTCTTTTGTCATCTTCAACCATTCTCTTTTTATCTTCTGCAGATCTTTTACCTTCAATTAGTTCAATCATCCTCATTCTGTTGATTTCACGATCTTTCTTCATTAAGTATAACTATTCGGTAAGTGAATCATTCTTTTCAAGTAGTTCTCTTATAGCTGATTTGGATTCACCAATCAAGATTCCTTCAGATGTTGTCTCAAGTGTATCAACTTGATCTTGTGTGACCTTTAGTTCATCATATAGTTTCTTTCTTATCCTTAGAGACTTCTCAAGTTTCTTTCTCAGATTAGTGATTAACTATCACGCACTCTTCAACTCAAATTCAAGACTATCAATCCTTTTCGATTGCCTATAAATTTCTATGACTATGTTATTTAACTCTTAGGTGGTCAAACCTTTAAATCAAGAGTACAAGCTCTGATACCAATTTGGAATAAATATGGAAAGTTGGGACTGAGAGGGGAGAGGTGAATTAGTACCACTAAAAAATTGAACTATTATTACTGATCACCCATATACTGCTGGATACGGATTACTGAGTTCATAACTTTGAAATGAAAGCAATGTAAATCTTATAATGCCATAACATCAAAACATTAAACAATAGAAATCATAATGGCATGATTTTGGTAACGCATAAATCCTTGGTTAGAGGACAAAACTGCGGTAGGGATGACACCCACAACCTTCACTAACTACAGTATAAATGGTGATCAATTAGAGCTTACAAAGTGCAGCTATTTCTGATAGCTTAACCAGTTAAGAGTATAAAATACTTGTTAGGTCTACCTGGTTAAAGGATTTTTATAATCTCTACTCTTAGAGATGTACCCTGTTAAAGGATTTACAAAATATAAGACCGATTAAGATCTACCTAGTATTGGGATTTAAAGCTCTCAATATAATAGTATCAATAACTCAACAATGTCTGCTATGTTGCATCAAATAAAAATGTTGATCAGACTCTATGTGCTCTAAAATGTGCTACCTTAATCTCTAACTTGTAACACTACTCTGCTCTGCTCTACTCTGTTGTAGCTGAATCTCTGCTTGGTGCTCTTTGCTCTACTCTTGTTCTTCAATAACTTCAATAACTCCTTCAACTTTCTCAGCAACAACAAAAACAACTTCAACATCTATATTTCAACTTTCTATTTGATCCAATATATAGATGAGTTTATGCCTATTAATCTTATGCGTTAGGTAGGCTATGAATTTCAGTGGACCATTAGATCTTCTTTTCCTGCTCAGTTACCTTGTCACTTTTACCTCAGTACTTGTTCTTTTTCTTGGAAATAACAAACTTTCTTTTTCCATGTAATCTGCTCCTTAGATCTTCAATCTGAATTATCTCAATCATTGATCTTGTAAAAAACTTTTCTACATGCTTGTAGAATCTTAATTAATGCTCTAAAAATTCATTAAATGTGTTCTGATCGCATTTTGAATCAATTGTTTAACTTGGTTGAGTAACTCCTCTCTCTCGGTTAAATGAACTTTAGTACTCGGTGACTATCAAATCGGTGTTCTTCACGCGCTCGGTGTATTGTGACGCTCGGTAGCTGTAGATGCTTTTTATACTGTCTTTAACTCTTTGTGTTTTCCCGACTTTACTTATAAGTGTGACTTCATCGACTGACTCGGTGTGAATTACCAACTAGTCAATTACTTGACTAACTCCTTTCACCGACTAATTCTTCTTGACTCCATGACTTTGACTTAAATTAATGAAAATAAAATATATTGTAGAGATAAAACTTAAAATCTATCTTTTGTCTATTGGATTGATGTTATGGCTACTCTCATGGGGAATAAGAAGTTTGTGGTTTTTTAGTTGGGGAAATTTTTATAGAAGTTTAAAAGGGGGAGAAATATCCTTGATAGGGGGACAACATTGTTGGATATTTTTCCACCATTAAGCCCAACATATATAACCAATCTGAGACATCTTCATAAAAGGTTAAAACTTGGGTAAGGCCAACACATTATGTTATCTTCCCGGTGGGCCAACACATCATGTTTTCCCAATATCGCACTTGCACAAGGGTGTAGAGGCATCTTTGAAAAATTGCAAAATATGTCACCATATCACATTTTCTTCTTCCTACTCATCAGAGTTAAGTGTGAAACCACATCAACCATCTATTCATGTGCTAGGGATCTTCATCAAAGGCTCACATTTAAATTCGTGGCCTAGGTTCAATTTAAACATGTGTGGCAATTCTTCTTATAGGTGTGTGGGGTGGGCTAATATGATGTGTTTTCATTTTGACATTTATTTTCCAACAACATGATTTGACTGTTATCATCCATGACACGGTAGCAAGAGGGTAAAAGTACAAACCTGTGTCACACTTTTATAAAGGAAAAGGTCAATAACATGCAAACTGTTAAACTTGAACGACGTAAAAGTGGCATTTGTGTTTAGAATTTGGAAATGGTGTATACTAATAAAATGTGTAAAATTGGATGAAGTTTATGCATATAATTTGTTTTAAAAAATTCGAACAAGAATTGACATAGTTTTTTAATTTTTTAAGTCCATTTTTTAATTGCTGAAAAATGTTGAAAATCTAGGGTCTAGTTCCCACCAAAACAATATATGCAAATAATTTTGTTTTCCTTTGATTTCTGAATATGTTTTAGATGACATGTATAGCTAGTGTAGAAAAAAAATAAAGATTGGTTTTCGGTATATATTTTGTCTGTTATAACTATACAAAGTTGGAGTTACCCGAAATTAACAATTTTTGTTTCCTGCCTAATTTGCCCTAGAAAATCTACACCATTCAGAAAACAAATTATATATTCTTGAAGATGAATCTCTCATCTAGTGTTAAATATAAGTTTTAAATTTTTTGATATGATTTGCTATATTTTTTCTTTTTTTAAATGAGCGTGTTCTTAAATGTTAAAATATTTACTTGCATTTTTTTCAACTAATAATAAATTATATGTAATCAAAATACTATAAAAATTATATGACCATAATCTTGACTCCGAGCTCTACAAAAGGGTTTTTTTAGATTTTAAAAAAAGTTGAGTTTTGATGGAGAATTGTTTTGGCCAGAACTGGTTCGGCCGAAACTAAGGCCGACCAAACATGGTTGTGTGGATGACCGCGACCCTCAAATCTCATATATTAAAGAGTTTTTTTAATTTAAAAAAAAATAGTGATTTATTGCGACTTAAAAATATTTTTTTAATATAATCATTTTTGAAAGAATTTTAAAGGTGTATTTTTGGTGTTAAAGGGCAACCACGAATTAAGATTATCAAAGAAGTTTTTTTTTTGTAAATTTATTTTTTATTTTTTATTTTTGGATTTTTTTGTGTTTTTAATTAAAGCATTGTTCAATATTGAATTATGAACTTATCAATGTTATTTTTTATTTTTTATCAAGGGTATATGGTTTTGTGTATGTAGGTGAATTGAAGCTCTCAATTTGAACAATTTGTACAATGGAGAATAAAAGGAATAAAACAAGAAAATATGATCAAATAAGAGATGACAAAATTAAAGGTCATACAAAACGTAATCAAGATAAACCTGTTAAAGTTTAGGAAGAACCTCTTGATATTCAAGAAGATACAATTCAAGTAGGGGAACATATTGGTAGTTCTGAAGGTCAAAATATATCTTTTAGCATGGAAAATTTGATGGTGATGAATGAGGATTCACTTTTCAGTCAGATTTCATTTGAAGACATGGTATCTGAAAGCATAATAAAAATGCATTGTAAAAAAAAATTGGGATGAAAATTTAAAAATAAAAGTATGGTTGGAAAAACATAATTATTTGCTAGGTTATTCAGGGAAAAAAATGACTCCTATTTTGGGGTTGTTAGGTGTTGATAACAAGAAAAGCTCAAGAGACAGTGTAAATCAAATAATAGTTGAAAATTTGCAAGATGCATGAACGCCATTAACAACTCAAGTCAAGGAGCTAATTTAAGTGATGAAAGTAGAGTATTGATGACTACTTTATTTAGTAGGAGGTTGACATAGAGAAAAAAAGTACACACAATTTCTGATTTACTGAATGTATCTAGAAGAACTATTCAAAGATATATCAGGAAGAGAAATATGTTATGTGAAAACATTCAAAAGAATTGGGTAAATATTTGTAGACTTCCTCGAAAAGAAAAAAAAATTGAAAATGTAAAAAGATAGGTCATTGAATATTGGATCGCTCACTCCCGTGTTTCTTCTAATAGAAGGGATCCTATATAGATGAAAGATGAAGAGACCAATATGAAAACTGCACATCCAAAATATTTTATAGATACAACACAAAGTGAATTATTTGAAGCATTCAAGAAAGAATTTTTAGATGTGAAAATATGTCAAAGAATGTTTGAGAGGTTGCGCTCTTACTTTGTATGCATAAATAAGGTATGTGAAACTTGTTAACAAAATCATGTTGAGTTTCATCTATATTTGCAATCATATAAATAAGTTATGGCAGTACTTAATTTATATATGACCATCTTTGGAAGTACGACACAATTTGTGAAGTCTATTTTATGTGATAAATCATAAGATTCAGATGATTTCAAACTACAATGTATAAAGAGTGCATGCAATGATGGTGGATACTTGCATAAATTTCTATTGCAAATTGAGAATATTAATGTTTCAACGCTAGTTTTGTGGAAGAGATTTGAATATGAGACATAGCTGTTAGTAATAACTGAGAGGGCGGGCAGGCAGGCAGGCAGGCAGGGGGGGCGGGGGGGGTGAATCAGTGGCCTCAAAAATTAATCCTTAAATCAACCCTTCAAACTTAGTACAACAAATTA
>MU226051.1:5501019-5523980 GCA_018584345.1 Thuja plicata | reverse complement strand
GACAGTCTAAGAAGGAGGCTGATTCAAGGATGGTAGCAATAGATGTTCATTTCTTTACTGTCTTGCATCTTACATAGCTAACTCTGGATTGATCGGTATACTTTGCTTATTTACTGAGTTTTGGTTAATAGTTATACTGCTTATCGGTAATCAAGAAATAATAAGGATTAAAAGATCAAACCGACAGAAAGTTAATTATTATTAGTATTTCATGACATGCATCTTGTAGGGACATAATAATCTGAGATTTATAAATTGGTGGCTAAGTTTGAAGGATAAATTTGAGGCCACTGATTCACCCCCCCTCTCAGTTATTACTAACAATTGGTATTAGATCTTGTGTGCTTAGAAATGAAGGTTTCAAGACCTAAGTCAGGATCACAAGATGAACATACGAGATGTGCCCAAGTTGAACAAAGACAACTTTTCTTTAGGGATAAGTAGGATAAGACTCCACTTATCAGGTATTGGTAATGATGTTACTCAATTCCTAGTTACTGAATATGTGTTGCCCACAGGAGTATTAACAATAGATCAATTGAGAGAGAAGCATGAGAACAACTGCATGGTCATAGAGATTTCTTCCTCACTCTCTGATGCTAAATTTCAAGATGTCAAAGATTGTAAAACTGCAAAGAAGATGTTGGACAAACTGAATCTTATACATGGAGGTGATACAAATGTTCTGAGAGCTAAGGCAGAAAGCCATAAAGGAAAGTTTGATGATCTCAGAATGAAAAAAGGAGAAAATATCACACAGTACACCACAAGAATCAAAGAAGTAGTCAATGCTATATGACGATTTGGAGGTACACTTGAAGAGGAGACAGTGGTAAGTAAAATCTTAAGAACCTTACTACCTGTATATGTTATTAGAGTTTCTTCCATTCAAGAAATGAGAGCAGTAGCAAACAATACAGTTACTCTTGATAGTTTAATTAGTAGAATGATTTCATTTGAGATGAATAACTTTGATAATAGCGTCTTACCAAACTTAGAGTCTGCATTTAAATCTTCTATGAAAATAAGCAAATCAAGTCATAGACACACATCTAGAAGAGCTAGTGAAAGTGAAAGTGAAGAAGAATATCTAGATGAAATAGAAGCACTTATGGATAAAAGAATGAGGAGAGACAAAGGTAAATACAAAGGCAAGTTACCACTTGTATGCTTTAATTATAAAGATATTGGACACTTTACTGCAAGATGTCCTAACAGAAGAAAAGATGACAAAGTTAATGAAAGATCTTTTGAGAAGAAATATGACAGAGGTGATAAAAAAGATTACAGAAGTTACCAACAATCAGAAAGAATAGATACCCGAGACTACAAGGACAAAGACAAGAAAGCCAGCTACCTAGCTGCTCGCAAAGATGAAGATACTGACACCGAACCTGATGAAGACATCGAGATGGTGTTTGTGGCTGTGAAAGATGATTCAGATGAAGATGAAAGGTATGTAGAAACTTCTATCATGTCTAAGGTTAGCAATAATGACATCAGGATTATAGATAGTGGCTACACTCACCACATGACTGATGACAAAGAAAAGTTTAACACTTTTTAGTATTATAATGGTGGTACAGTAAGAATGGGTAATGATACACCTTGTTGAGTTGAAGGTAAATGAACTATAATGTTGAATAATCTGATTAAATGTGAAAATGCTTATTGGGTAAAAGGATTGAATTCTAATCTATTGAGTGTTTCTCAACTGAATAATTCAGGTCACAGAGTAGCATTTGAGAATAAGAAGGCAAAGATCTTTAATGAATTAGGAAGATTGATTGGTACCGACGAATAGACAAAAGGTAACTTATTCTATCTGAATGATACTAACACCACTTGCTTAATGACTAGAAATGAAGACATGACTGTGACACAAAAGATTATGTCATGTGCATTTTGACAACATGATGAAAATAAGCAGAAGGAGAAATGTAAGAGGCTTACCGACGATGTCAAAGCCCAACAACATCATGTGCATGAATTGTCAAAAAGATAAGATGAAAAAAGCCTAGTTTCAAAAGTAAAACCCATACAACTGATGATATTCTAGAATTAGTCCATACTGATCTATGTGAACCAATGAGGACAAAGATTTATTATGGAGATAAATATTTTATTCTCTTTGTTGATGTTTGCTCTAGAGTGATGACAGTAATGTTTTTAAAAGACAAATCTGAAGCATTTAAGATGTTTAAATGGTATAAGGCTATGGTAGAGAAACAAAGTGGTAAGGATTTAAAATGCTTGAGATCAGATAGAGGAGGATAGTTTATATCAGATGAATTCACTAACTTCTACAATGAGCATGGTATAAAAAGACAGGTTTCTGCACCAAGAACACCACAACAAAATGGGATTACTGAGAGAAAGAACAAATCCATAGTTGATTGTGCCATAACACTGATGATAGAGAAAGACATCACCCATATCTTCTGGAGGGAAGCTGTCAGTACTGCTGTCTACACATTAAATAGAGTACAATTGCAGAAGGACACAAAGAAGACACCCTATGAGCTATGGTATGATAAAACACCCAAAGTAAGTTACTTCAAAATATTTGGTAGTCAATGTTATGTCTTAAAGAATGATAGAAATGGAAAGCTTGATGCCAAGAGTGAAGTAGGTATCTTTCTAGGGAATTCCACCAAAAGCAAGGCTTATAAATGTCTTATCAAGGCTTCTCACAAAATTGTTGAAAGTGCAAATGTGAAGATAAATGAATTTGCAGAAAAGAATGAGCTGGAAAGCACAAAAGAACCAGAGGACTACAACAAGTTTGTATACTATGAAGAACACAACACTCTATCTGAGAAACAATGCTTAATTCTAGAGCAACAGAATGTTGTAACCGACGACCAGGCTGCAAATACCAACGGTCAGGGTAATGATCAAAATAATGTGCAAGGTGATGAAGAACAAAATGATGATCAAAATGATAGACAAAGAGTTGTACCTATACTTGCAAGATATGTAAGAAGGAACCATCTAGAGATCCAGATCACAGGAGATAAGAAAGTTGGTACAAGAACAAGAAGTAAGTCTTTAAACTCAAGTTGTTTAATTTGTGAGTTTGAGCCAAAATCTGTCAATGCTGCACTTGATAATGAAGAATGGATAAGTGCTATGAATGATGAGATTGAGTAGATTGAGAAGAATAAGACATGGTCACTTGTGTCAAGACCAGATGACAAGAATGTCATCTTTTCAAAATGAATATTCAGGAATAAGCTGAATGAGAATGGAGAAGTCACAAGGAATAGAGCAAAACTAGTATGCAAGGGGTATGCACAAGAAGAAGGTATTGACTATGGAGAGACCTTTGCACCTGTTGCTAGGCTAGAAGGTGTAAGAATACTACTTGCTCATGCTGCATTCAAAAGATTTAAGGTATACCAGATGGATGTCAAGTCAGCATTCCTAAATGGAATACTCGAAGATGAGGTATACATTAAGAAACCTGAAGGGTTTGTAGATCTTGACAAGAGAAACATGGTATGTATAATGTAGACTTCATAAAGCCTTGTATGGACTGAAACAAGCTCATAGATCTTGGTATGAACAACTTCATTCCTATCTTATAAGTATTGGATTCGTAAGGACTAGTGAAAGCATTAATCTTTATTTAAAGGAAGATACTGATGCTAACACTTTGATTGCTGAAATATTTGTTGATGACATCATATTTGGAGGCAATGATATGCGATGCAAATCATTTGCTAATGAGATGAGAAAAGAGTTTGAGATGTCTATGTTTGGAGAGATCAAGTTCTTTCTTGGTCTACAGATCATGCAACAATGTGAAGGTATTTTCATTACACAGTTCAAATACATTAAAGATGTCCTGAAAATATTCAAGATGGAAGATTCCAAACCAATTAGAACACCGATGACTACTGGATGTAAGTTGAAAAAGGAGGACGAGACATCAGAGGTAAATCAGACTTTGTATAGATCAATGATTGGAAAAGTCATGTATGTTGTACATACTAGACCAGATATTGCACATGCAGTAGGAATTGTTGCTATATTTTCTGCTAACCCTAGGGAATCACATATGACTGCTGTGAAAAGAATTTTAAGATATCTGAAGAATACCGAGGAATATGGCTTATGGTATAGAAGAGAAGACAAATTTGAACTTAAGGTGTTTACCGATGCTGATTGGGATGGAAATCTTGATGACCAGAAGAGCACGACTAAAGGAGAATTCTTTATGGGTGACAGACTTGTCACATGGATTAGCAAAAAGCAAGGATGCATCTCTCAGTCTACTGCAGAAGCAGAGTATGTTGATGCTGCTACAAATTGCTCAAATATTGCATGGATCAAACAGTTAGTGGAAGGTATGCATATGAAGATCCTAGAACCAGTAATTATCTATTGTGATAACACCAGTGCAATAAATATTTCCAAGAATCCAGTCATGCATGCTAAGACTAAACACATTGCCATCAAGTATCATTATTTGAGAGAACAAGTTTAAGAAAAAGAGGTGATACTTGAATATGTGCAATCCAAAGAATAATTAGCTGATATTTTCACCAAGCCAAGGATATATTTGAGTACTTGAGAAAAAGACTAGCGGTCAAACCCTTGTCTACCAGTCTGTAAGATGACTAAAAGGATGCATTAGCCTACATATTATCAAAATATCATTTATGTTGATGCAAGAAAAAATATAAACTTCAAAGCTACATCTATATACAGACAGGTATATATCAGCACCAAGCACCATAGCATATTGTTGTGTTGTTGATGGATAAGGGAAATTCAAGGAATATATTATGGATGGAGAGAAATGATTGTTTGAAATTAATGTCAGATATTTGTGAGATATTTGTTTGGCATTGTTGTCAAAGGGAGAGAGATTATCCATATTATCACATCCTTCTGTAAAAGGAGAGAGATTATCCATTATCACATTACTCCAACAGGGAGAGATTATATCCTTAGGGAGAGAAATTGTATGAAAAGATTATACAAGGGGAGAGTTGCTGACAAGAGAAAAGACATCAAAAGAGAAGAACAGTTAAGGGAGAGAAATTGACACAAGGAGAAAACACAACACATCAGAAGACAAAGAGCTGCAAGAATCAAATCTACGCTAAAATAGAGCTTATCGATGGTCAGATATTTATTAGTTAACAGAACAAAAGATTGGTAGTTTGATGAATCTCAACTATTGTATTAGAAATAGTATAGTGTGATAATATAGTATGTTGCCATCAATGCCAAAGGGAGAGATTGATGACATGTAACTAATTGATGTTTGATAATATTAAGTTGAAAGATAGTGCAGGTCATTAAATCAGTTAATGGACTGTATTGTCATTAATGTCAACTTGATATCATCTATATGGTCATGTAAAAAATTCCAAAGACTTTAGAGAACCAAAGGAACCAAGGTTATGCTCCCAAGAATGCATAAAAGTCAAGTATTCACTAAGTGACAAACAACACCGATGGATTGCACACCATCGATCAAAGAAAAGAAGAACAATCACAGTGATACCCGATGATCAGAAGCATAGTTATTCCCGACAAAGCAAAACCATAGAATGCCTGACGAGAAAAGTCAGAAGGTTGCCTGACGAGCTAAAGACTCAAAGTACCTGACGACCAAAGATATAGAGTTGCACAATGAGAAAAATTCCAATTATGCCTAACGGACGGAGATCATGAAGCTAACTAGAGTCTCACCGACAGATCAGTCAGTTGTCACCGATGACTAACTGAAGTGTTGACCGATAAAATAGAGAGTTCACAAAATGACAAAATATCTAGCTGGCAGAGCTAAAAATAGACTTAATTGGTTGTCTACTTTGTTTTATTCGACCAGAGATAAGTGATTGATTTAAAGATGATTTGTACAGTTGGCAAGAAGATATCTATGAGACAAATTAGGAGTTATGCTTTAAATCTAATTGACTGGATTGTTTATCACGTCAAGAATCAATAATCAAGAAATAATGAATATTATGTCTATATAAGAGACAAGCTTAATTCATTTATGAATGGGATTAAGGGGAGTGAGTAAAAAGAGGATGCTGAAGAGAAAACTGATTAAGAACAACTTCATGCAGTGTTGATCAAACAAGCTGAAGGAAGAGCTAAGGAATTCTACAGACACCGACGAACAGTGAGCACAACATCATAGATCAGAAAGTATGGAGCACAAGGATTGAATTGATACATTGGTCAGAGAGGTAATGTACTTAAATATATCTAAAAATCTGCAATTCAATGTTGTAATATGAACAGGTCATAGTGTTTCAGTTTAACCATTGAAGCATCAAGTCTCTTAATTGAGTAGAACTTAATAGTTTTCTATATATTGAGGTACATCTCAAGGAGTACCAAAAAGGTTGATTCATGAAAGTAGCATTGGACTTGCTTGATACCTATTGACAGTCTAAGAAGGAAGTTGATTCAAGGATGGTAGCAATAGATGCCCGATACTAGGTGACAACCTCTATGTATAGAATCCTCTAACAAAGTCGTACTTAACAGTGTATTTGTAACCTTTAACAGGGTTGGATCCTAATAGGGCTCACTTCAAAAGAGTGAAAATTTGGAGTACCGGTCCTAGTGGTTTTTCCCTTAACAGGGTTTTCATGTTAAAATTCATGTGTTATGTGTGTATGATTCATTTCTTTACTGTCTTGCATCTTATATAGCTAACTCTGGATTGATCGGTATACTCTGCTTATTTACTGAGTTTTGGTAAATAGTTATACTGCTTATCGGTAATCAAGAAAGAATAAGGATTGACAGAGAAAACTAATATCTAGTTAATCATTATTAGTATTTCATGACATGCATCTTGTAGGGACATAATAATCTGAGATTTATAAATTGGTGGCTAAGTTTAGAGGATAAATTTGAGGCCACTGATTCACCCCCCTCTCAGTTATTACTAAAATGTTAAATCCACCCTCCTTGAAAGTATTTTTACGCTTTGCTTCACTTGTTAGAATGATAGAAAATTATAATTTAACCTAGTAAATGCAATCTCCTATTGCTGATACAGATCCATTTAAGTTTACATTAATAATATATATCACCTAATGTGATTGAATAATACGTTTGATTCTCGGTAGCCTCTGTTCTTGGTTCTTGCTAACCAAATTCACCTTTTTCTGTCCTTGTTCTTGAAACTTTCAATCTAATCAATAGATGTGCACGTAGGCTTCATTCATCCTCTCTTCTATATTCACACATGTATAATGAATCATTACATCATCTATTTATAAAATGGATTGACATCATCAAGTTTCATGAAAAATAATGTTAACTCTAAGATCAGGTTTACAAATTTTACCTTGATCTTCTAGTCTATGTGTTTTAAATCAGTTAGACTGATTAAAGCACTTACATTCATGTTTCTTGTCCCTAAGGTAATGGTTTTTAAAAAAATCAAGATTCTATAAATATAATATGACTATTTTATCTGATGAGGAAGTCAGATCCACTTTTTACGAGCTGCAACTGACTTTCAGTTTCTGACGGTCAGTTATGCTCTAAAATCAGTTGACTATCTTTCGGGTTCCTTGGTTGAATTGTTCTCTCAGTTTTCTCTTTGTTTGTCTCTTGGTTTTCACTATATCCTGCACGTTGGGTTCCTCTTTATCCTTTCCACTTTGTATTTTCGGTGTACACACAAAGTTGTGTCATCAGTTCTCTTTGTACTTAGCCATTTTTGATGATCTCTTTATATCTGATTTTTGATTTTTCTCTTTGTTGTTTCTTTCAGTGTATGCTTACCGAAAGTGTTGTTTACATACTAATGGAAAATTAATGTCATTGATCTCCCCCTTTGACATTAGTATAAAAAATTGATATGTTCAAAATGCTAACAAAATGTTAATTATGTACAACATATATAATCCTTAGTCATTTCATGACTCCCCCTATGTATATGCTGGTATATCTATACACATCATATCTTTCCCTCTGTAAAGTACATATACATATCATTTTCATATCTGAATACATATCATTTTCCCCCTTTTTTGATATTAAGGACAAAGGTTTATACCTTATAGTTTATCAAAAATGTGAGAGTGTGAAGACTTCATGTCTTCCATCATTTTCTCTCATTGTTCCTTCAAGTTCTCTAGAGCCATGTGCTCAAGTGTGATCTTGGAATGCATATCCTAGATGCTATCTGCTACATAAATCTTGGGGGTTGCTTTCAGTTGCCTTGCTGAACTGATGTGTTGTTGAAGCAGTGTAATATTTGGTAGAATTTGAGCTTGGAGCTCGGTGACTTCTTCCGCGAAGTGTGTCTCTGCTTCCCACAATTCCTGCCTTAACCTTTGTATCTCAATGATTTTCTCGTAATGCAGTTTTAGTGCATTGTCATCGGTGGTTAAGCTGTTTGCACTGTTAGCTAGATTTGAATCTAACTTTTCTATGTTTTCACTATTCTCTTTAGTGAAATTTTCCAGTGTGCTTAGTTGTTGAATCAAGGAAATAGCTTCAGTTATAATTGGATCAAATTCATTAATGAATTCCAAAAGCTTTACCTTGTTGACTGCCACTTCTTGGCTGATGTTCTCAATAAATTTCTATTGGTACTTCTTCTCTGCTCTCTCTTCAATTTCCTTCTCTGCATCAATGTTCTGTGTTGTAATGGCTTCGGTGAGAGTGGCTATTTGATCAAGTATTGGCTTATTTTGATCAATATCAACATCAGGTATAATTTGGTGCAATATTTCCCTTGTTGTTTCCAGTACCATGAAGTCTCAGTGTTGTTTCCTCAGCTTCTCTTGTAATGCCTTCCTTTGGTATATTTCACCGTATTCTTTCAATGCTTCATAATCAAGTGTTGTTGGGTCACATTTTGGTATCTCAATGAGTTCATCTAAGCTGACTTCCAACTTATTCTTTTTGGATTTCTTCTTCTTCTTTTAAGTTTCACTTGAATGTAAGACCATAGCCATCTTCTTAGCTTTGTCCGTTGTTCTTGATGAAGTGGTTTGTGGTGCTTCTTTTTTTTGCTTTGTTTCGGTGTCAGCTTGTCGATTTTCTATAGACGTCTCCACATTAACCTTCACATTGTCGGTAGCAACTTTGTCGATTTCCTCAGAAGTGTTATCTTTGGGTTTATCTCCTTCATCGGTGTCCTTATGCACTTCATCTATCTTTGTCTTTGCATCCTTTTCTATTGTGTCTCCATCCGTTTGTTTTGAATATCCTCCTGTAATCTTGTCAGTATTGGTTACTATGTGAGTGCTCTGATGTCTTTCTGATCATCGATGTTGTCTTTATTTTCTTCTTCCCTTGCATCCTCGGGAATGCCTAATCCTTTTGAGGTGACTTGTCTTTTTCTTGCATAATAATAATAGCTTGTATCAATATTGGCATGTTGCCTAGTATATTCACCTGTGCATTATCAATTCCAGTGTCCTACTCATCATCTGTATCCTTTGTAACATTGACATCTTCATCTTTCTTTACTTCTTCTGCTGGATCATCGGTAATGTCAATGATAGTGTTATCCACAATGTTGTCCTTTGTGGTGTCAGGCCATGTTTCATTTGCAACATCCATATTTTTGTTGCTGATTGTGTCTTGTTCTTCCTTGTCTAACTGAACTGATGTATCATCTTTTGCATCTTTGATTAATATATATTCTTGAGTTTCCTTATCAACATCTTTCTATTGTAGGTCTTTCTCGGGGCTATCTTCCTTAGTAGGCCTATTGAGTATTTTACTCCATTTCTTGTGGCTTTCTTGTTCAAGCTCTATAAGCTCCCTTTCAAGAAATTTGTAGGCTCTCAACTTTGGTGAGAATTCCTTTTTGTGGTTTTCCACCATTTCATCAAATTCTTCCTTGTTGGATTTAGAAGGCATGAGAGTAACAAGTACTCTTTCTCTTATTTCCTTCTCATTATTCAAGGCAAATGTCCATCTAGAGTATAGTCTGTCCAAGAGTTCCCTTGGTACATTATTGCCTTCAAATTGAATTGGTACATATTTGAATTTATACATCTTTTCTATGATGACGTCTTCAACTTTGTTCTGATCTTCTGGATCCAGTTTCAACCATCTTCTAATCTTAGAATCTGTGATAGATCCTAAATTTGCAATAGATTTTCATACCTCATCAATGCTTTCTGGAGCTTTAACCTTTTCTGCCTCTACAACTTCATCTTGCTTGGTGTCCTCAAGGTCTTCTTGGGTTTTGATGAGTTTCCTTATTCTTTTGTTTGGCCCTCTTTTTGGTGTGGCCGCTTTCCTCTTGTATGTTCTTACTTTTCCTTTCTTCAAAGGTGAAGGAATTGGATCCTTAGATGTTTGGATTCTTGTTCTAGAAGCAATTGTGGTTCTTGGCTTTTTGGTTGGTGGAGGAGGTGGTGAATCTGACTCTATGGCCTCAGAGTCATTCTTTTCTTCAGCTTCACCGATAGGTAGCTGTCCTTCAGTTTCTTCCTCCTTTTTAGCTTCTTCATCTTGTTCAATTTCTTCCTCTGTTGCCGACAGTATCTTTTTAAGGTTCTTGACCATTTTGTCCTTTTTCTTGACAATTTGCTTAACAACCAGGCCACATTTGATTCTAGATTTTTCCTCCTCATAAGTTCCAAACTTAGGTTGTTTCTTATCTAGTGGTTCATTTAACAATGCATCAATTTCTTTAGATGCATGATCAATATTTATCTCATATTCTAATGGTTGTAGCCATATTGCCCTCAGTACATCAGGTTTAATATAAGTGTGGTCTATATCAACCATGAAACATATTTCATCTTTGAATTTCTCAATTCGTTGCTCGGGGATCCTTACCTTCTTTTGCATTTGGTCTTTGAATATAGTAAAGTATTCATCCACAACTATTTCAAAAATATCTCCCAGTGAGGTTTTGTGTTCACTAATTCGCATGGTGACCGGTTTTGTGCTATCCCATTTGATATCTCCTATAGAAGGAAATGTCCCTTGAAAGTAGAAGAAAATGCACATTATAAGTGAGCCAAACTTACATGTGTTTGAATTTGCATTCCTTATAGTTTTCAAATTCTCTTCTAACTAGTTCAGCAGAAAATTGGATAAGTCCAACTGAGTTCCCTTCTTCACAATCTTGTAAATTGTGTCTACTGCACCGGATGCTATGTTGATCATCCTACTGGCTTGAAATAATTTGTAGCCTAGAAAATGTGCTCTGAATTTCATCTCATCATCAGTAATGGTGGATACCTTTAATCCTCTACTGTCCCATTTGGCTCCTGTGATCTTTTCAGTCTCAGCCTTGGGTGGGTGCTTTAGTGCTTTTACCTTCTCGGTTACAGGGTAACCGGTGACTGCATGGATAACATCTCATGCTATCATCTTTGGTTCATCTAGCCATAGTTTGTGATTGTGCATTTGGCTCAGTAATAACCGAATGCACTCAGTTTTGAAGACCTTCGGGAATAACAGGGCATTAGTGAGCCCTTTCACCTCTATGTTTTTATGCTCATCTTTTAAAGTTCCATCTTCATTACATAGCTTCTTATAAGCTTATTCTACTTCTAAATCGCCGATTTCTGCAATCTTACAGTGTATGAATGCTCGCACGTCTTCGACAAGAAAAACCCTAGCTGGTATTCACGAGAATGCTCCAGCATTGTCGAGTTGTGAAGCAACCTCGGGGTGAATCTTGTAGTGTGGTTCCTCACATGCCAAATTATTGATGAGCTTAAATTCATCCTTCTTGGTGTTCTTCGATTTCACAGTTCTTAAAGTTGTGGCCATTTTTTTAGATTTAGGGCTTTCTGTGAAATACAAGAAATAGAGTTGTTGGTTGTTGTAAAACTTACTGTTTATACCAATAGTGATTTCTGATCTTCTTTGGAGTGTTGGTGGTTGAGTTGATGTCGCTCTGTGATCCTATCGCTATTTGCACAAAAATCACTCTCATCGGTCTGCTTTGTTTGTGGTGAACAATGAGACCCTTTCATCTCATTTTTATAGGTGTTTTACCTAAAAAGAAAGTCATTAATGCTTACCAAATCCTCGGTGTGTGAAGACGGAGTTCATCGGTTAAGACATTAACTTTTTTCTTTGGTGACAACATGACATTTCGGGGTGGTTGTTCAACTCTTCCCTTTTACTGATGGGTTTCGGTGTTGCAAACAACTTGTTCACTTTTCTTGGTTACCGATGAGGCTCAGTTTACACTAGCAACTTTTCTTTCTTATGTTAACCAACGCTTCTCAGTAATTATAGGAAGTTTTGGCTTTGAGTGTATACCGACGAATTTCGGTATGTATGCCCGATAGAATAGTCATCACATATTTTAACAAGTAATACCATGATGCATCTTTACATATGCTAATTTGACATTTTATCAATAGATTATGGAACTGATGTAAAATAATAACTTAGGGTAATGTAGTTCCATACTTGTTCTTCTTAGGTGGGGGTGGTGATGTCACCGGATCCATTGGATGGGGTGTCACCATTTGCATTGCTTGGTCCAACTTCATCATTGTTTGAAGATTTTCTCCACATTTTGTCTCTTTCTCTCCAGATGTCTTCAATGGTGTTTCCAATGGGATATGTCCTGGTCTTTGTCATTCGGTCTCTACAGTCTTTCTTGAGATGACCAACTTTATGACAATGTAAGCATGCCATTCTAGGGTTAGTCCACCCTCTATAATTTTTAGTTCACTGTTTCATACAGTTTGCAACAATGTGACCAAATCTTCCACATGTTGTACAATTTTTCCAAGTGTTGTAATCCCATACATACTAGTTATCGACTCTTTTCAGTTGATAGAGATTTTCTTGACCTTTTGGCTTCCATGCTTGCCTTTTCTTTTTCTAGCATTTAAGAGTTGTGTGCCCATTCATTTTGCACATAGGAAAATATTTGTCCATGTAGGTTTCCTTCTTTGGTTATTTCATCTCAGACTTACATTCATATGCTTTATGACCTTTCTTGTTACATTTATAGCAAAATCCTATGAATGAAGATGTATATTTAGGAATACCTTTCATTTTGCCTCTGCATACATTTGATGTATGTCCTTTCTTTCCACAATGATTGCATGTCAACTTTCTTGGTCTTGGATTTGTATAGAAATTCTTTGGATCAACTTGATTTGATGATTCTTCATTCTCAGTAAAACCTAGATCGGTGTTGTTGTTGACTCTTCATTATCCTTCAAGAAAATCATGCATTCATTTATTTCTTTCTTAAGCTTTCTTGATAGTTTCATTATGCTGTTGCTGAATTATTATTTCATGTTTCAACTTTTCATTTTCATCCCTTAACTCACCGATAGCTTCTATTCTTTGAATGAGTTCAATATTTATTCTATTTTCCTCTTGACTCATAAGAATAATCTGATTTGTAATCTCATGGTGATTCTCTGTAAGTCTTTGTATTTCAGACTCTTTCTCTTGTAGCTTTTCTGTAATCTTTCTTCTATCATCAATAACTAGTGTTCTTTCTTGCTCAGCTTGTCTAGAATTGTTCATGACATTAATCATCCTTACCATATGTGTCTCTTTACCGATTTTCAGAGATTTAACTTGTCCAACTAGATGTTCATTGATTTTAGTTAGGCTTGTGATGCTTTCTTCTGATGTGTCTGATGCTTTGCTTGTAGTTGATCCCGAAGACTCAAAAAAATCTGGTATCTCTTCCTCATGGTAATCTATCTCATTAAAGCGAGATGCCATAATATTTCTTTCATCTAACAACTATCTCATATTGATTCTAGATTCTTTATACTGCTGATAGAATGTCTGAATTTCTAGCTTCTTATTTTCAATATTCTTGTCAAGTTTGTACTTCTCCATTATATGATCTTTGTTATGTTCTTGAATGTGACCTCTAAATCATGAACAAACCCAACATAGTCCTTACTCAATCATTCAATTCAAAAAGATAAACATGAATTGTTCATCTTGCAAATTTGATTGAAGCTACTTGTTGCCTCCTAATTAGTTGGGGATGCCAAATTTACTCTCAGAACGAGAGCCAACAACCTTGACCATCGCTAACATGGAGGATTTCTAAAGCATGAGAGATAATATAATTGCCATTAATCTATGAAAGAAAATGCAATTAAACTAGAAATGAATTTCCATTAATCTAGAATTGAAATGCTATTAAACTAGAAAGCTTGAAAGATGATGAGATTAAGATACTAGATATGTAAGAAAACTACATTAAGAATCAACATGTTATTAATCCAAATGAAATTAATCAAATTATGCAAAATAAAGCTTAAAAGCATGATAACAATAAGGTAAAATCTAACTATATTTTTGATGCTCTCCAATTCATCCTCTCAAATGAAGAAAAAGATGTCCAATATATAGAAAAGCCATGGAAAGAGGGTGAAGAGTTTCTTGAAAAGAAACGGTTACCTCTTCATTTTCAGGAATGGAGATTGAGATAAAAGAGCATGAATTATTTAATTAAAAGAGTGGATTATTGCCACATGAGTGACCTTTCATATAGAATTATAGAAGTCTTTTTGAGGATAATCCATTCAATCAATTAAATAACTATTCAATTCCTTTTGATGTATATTAGCTAAAGGGGGTAGAATTAATTTAATTTAAAAGCACTTAGGACTTTAGAATTAAATTAATTAATCATAGGGATTTTTAAATAATAAACCTTGATAATTTAGGAAGTAAATATAGTGTCATATTTATTCAAATTTAGGTTTTTTGCATTTGAGACTAAGTCAATTAAAGTCAATTATGAGGAGAATTTTCCTAGTACAATAGGACTTCGATGATGAGAAAATTGAAGGAGCGCACCAAAATTGATTAGGATTATAAGGTGCTAATTTTGGGGTGTTACATTTTGCCCCTCTTTGAATTGATGTGCGACAAACACATTGATTCAAAGAACAGCCTGATGTGAAGATGAAGATTTTGGAAGTCTAGGTTAGGTTTCCAAGACACCGATTAGATTGAGAAACAGAATCAACTGAGAGAAGATAAGAATTGGGGTTAGATCACCCCAATGTCCATTGATAACTGATGAAGATTTAGGACTATCTCCAAAATCAGGGTTATATTGCCCCAATATGAAGATTAGCCCTCTGAGATCTAGGTTAGGTTGCCTAGATAACGGTTTAAAGAGATTTTGAGAGCCATCTTCAGAATGAAGCAATACCCAATGAGATTTCAAGAATCATCTCCAAAATGAAGCTTGATCCTTGAGAATCTGAGTTAGATTATACCTAGAAAGATAAATGACAAGATGACAAGATGCGAGGCATCAAGATGCCCCTAGAGATTAAAGATCATGGAATATCCAATTTTGACCATAAGGTACAAAAAAAACTAAATATGCCCCAAGTGATGAGATTCCCCTAGCGATGGGGACTTTTGATTCTGATCAGACTGATTCGAGAATAATGCGAAAAGATTCAATGATGCAATCATCCTGCCCCCTCAGGAGAAAAATTGAAAGATGACACATCATAATGACGAGAGCAAGAAATCACAGATAGAAATAAGATCGAAGATCTAGAGAAATCCAGACATAGATCAAGAGAAGACAATTGATTTGGAGCGATCAGGAGGTCCTATTGACTAGGTTTGACCATAGTTGACCAAGTTTGACTAGAATTGACTCGAGTTGACTTTGATGAAAATATTGTAGAAGCTGAGAAAATGATAACAAGAGATAATCCTAAAAAGAAAGCAACGTCAGAAAATTGACTATACAAGCGTCCGATCGTGTCGGTCCCAAAATTTTAAAACGCGATTTCAAGTTGCTTAGGAGTGTCAGATTTTGATTTTGATCATGAAAATAGATTCAGAAGATCACTGAAGATAGAGAGCGAGGATTGAACACTTGTGTAGTCAAGAGGAATCCAGGACAAAAGATGAGGACCTTCGAAGAATGAGAAGACCATGAAGAGAGCACCAAAACTGTCGCTATGCAGGCCTAAAATGCAAATGCAAGCCTAAGCTAAATGCAACCCTAGGACTTGGTTGTTGGACTCATCGCATGATTTATCATCATTGAGTACTTTTGGAACATCGGAGTCAATACAATCCTTACTGGTGCCGCTGCAACCATAAGAATATGAATATAATTTTCATTAGACAAAATATAGGAAACAAACATAAACACTAAGGCACAAAAGCCTAGATGACCTGAACATTGTTTCCAGTTTGATATAGTAAGAATACACAAGTAAATAGGTAGAGAAATAACAGTCAAGGAAATAGTTCCAACCTCCCCTTGGCGTACAAATAAATAAGATCGAGGGATGTGAGGCTTTTCCACCTTAATGCAGAATCTCTTATCACATACACCCTGTTTATTTGACATTGTTGGATCATCGAAACCACACCCACAAGAAGTAGACAAAGAAAATATCAGTGAAATTCATGAGAACAGACATCATACAAAAAAAGAGTCAATTACAGCTCAGCACATTTCAAGGTTTACGAATGTGGCTATGTTTTGGGGTGTTGAGAAATGCTGTCGTGCTTGTGAGTGCAATGTGTTTGATTGCTATCGAGAGATGTTTACGTGCGAGATATCCAATGTGTGTTGAAAAAAAAAGATGTTTCCAAAGAGAGTGTTGAAAAGCACTATTTGATTAAGGTGTTGAGAAACACGAGTTCGTGCCAGTAGAGAGTTGTCCTTTGACAAGATTACTGACTCAAGTGTAAATCGAATAGCGAACAAAGTGGGGAACCATTCACCCAAGTACAGAACGGATCAAAGTCCAACATGCAGATAGCGAGTCGATGGGAGAAATCTCAGTAATATAGCGATAGTAGGCAGACTCAGTGAGAACCACTGGTGACTGTCGTAAGAGAGATTCTCAAGCATAAAGATCGATGACGAGATTCAGGCATCAGCAGGTAGACATAGTGTGAACCACTGGTGACTGATGCAAAGAGGAGAAAGACTCCAAAAGATAGAACGATGCCCCCTAGACCAGGAACATGCCCCCGAGTGTGACTAGTTTCCATCCATGTGAAGTTGAGAAAAATTGCGAAGATGACAGAGAGAAAAAGCATGAGCACACTAAAGAAGGAAAGTGAACCAAATCAGGAAAGAAGAAGATTTTTAGAATTTTATTGATTTACAATTTTTAAAATTTTTAGAGATTACTCGATCTCAAGAAAGATCACATTGGTGTGCCCCCAATGTCTAGCAAGGTGTAGGACATTGCAGATGGATTAGAAAGTTGATGTATGAGATGGATAGGCAATGATGGATGAAGAGGGTGAATGCAACCCTCAAAGATAGTCTCCTCAAGATTACCCATGCTAGGGAAAAAAAAAAGCATATAGCAATGTAGGCTCATGCGGTGGTGCTGGAGAGCATATAGGATAATGATCTGATGTCATGAAAGCATGTGGTCCAAAAGTGTGGACATGTCAAGAGACTTTTGAGAAATAGTTTTTCAATTTTGATCAAGACCAAGGGATCAATTTTGGATAGGACATAGCTATGAAAGCGTAATTAGGATAAGGGGTGATGGAGGTATAAGTAGATGTTTCAAATTATGGCATGAATGCTGAGAGACAGGAAGGATAGGCTTGGGATAAGAAAGATCACGATAGGGTAGTATGTATGAGAGAAAGTGAATAGGCTGATGGAAGGGATAATGGATGTCAGGATACATTATGCTCATGGATAGGCTCAACCTTGTCAAGATTAGCAGAAGGAACATGGATGTTCATGAGCTAGTTGGATGTAAGATATGATGGGATATGATGGAAGGAACTTGCCCCCAAGTGAAGAGTGCAAGTAGGAGGAATTATGCATGACGCCTGTTTGCCAGGTTTTCATCATGATACTTATCCAAGGTGCCACAAGAAGTGGTTTTCACCATAGGAAGGACTGATTTATCTTTACTTTTGCTACCAAGGCGCCTGTTTACCAGGTTTTCACCAAGGCACTTTTTCATTTTTTTATTTTTTTATATTTTTCATTTTTTTTATATTTTTTTATATTTTTTGAATTTATGTAGGAACTTTAAGCTTCTTGCTATTTGGATAGTGCTCCTCTAAAAGATATGCTATAATAGGTCACAACCACTGAAAGTATGCTCAAAGATGTTGATAAGGTGATGAAATGGAGAATAAGGAAGATGGAGGCCAATATTTTATGCAATGGATTAGATGAGAGAAAAAGAAGGAATATAAGGACCCAATATGGAAGGATAGTAGGTGACAAGATCAACATTGACACACCCCTTGAAGGGTAGTGGACGAATGGAGGAAAAGTGGATGGAATAGCTTGAGATGTTGATGGATGAGTGGAAATGGATCTTGCTACACGAGGACCCAAGATGGAGTCAGAAGATGGGAGATGTTTAGATGGAGATGAAGTGGAAGACTTTGGAAGCTTGGATGCCAACTCTAACTTTTCCTTTTTGTTCAAGTCTTTTAAGATAGACTTGGGAATCCACGTAACTTTTTCTTTTCTTTTTGTATCCAAGTCCTTGAGAAGAGACTTGAGAATCCACATAGCATTTGATCTTCTGTTCGTATCAGACGATTTAAAACGCAATTATTTCATAGTGGATTTAGGAACCCATATTTTCTTTGATCTTATTCTTTTCTTGGATTTAGAACACAATTCTTCCATGATGGATTTAGGAACCCATATTTGCTTAGTGGATCCTTGTGGTCTCTTGAATATTTTCTTTTTCTTTGTAGTCACATGTCGATTAGATTGGACATAGTGATCTTCATAGGTAAGTGAATTCTTATATTTCTGATTTTTGCGTCGCACATCCAAATTGCTTCCAAAAGACTTAGGAATTATGGATAAATAGGGCCGATATGACTGGTTCATATGGAGGGATTGATAGGGAGCTTTCAAAGGTGCATGTCTTTATTGATCTTGATAGGAGATAGGATAAGTATTGATAGGCATGGTAGATGGGGGGACATAAGGACCCAATATAGATGGAAGGTTTGATGGCCTAAGCTTTGGGATATAAGGACCAAGGATAGATTTGGAGGATGGAGAAGATTGATGCTTACATTTGAATGGAGGGATATAAAGTGTGGAGGGAATATCAACATCTTTAGAGTGAACTGCATGACCAAGACTCTTCTCTTTAGAATTCATCTTTATATCAATAGGAGCATGAGTAGCTTTGATAGGAGCAATTTTGATAGGAGTAGCTAAAGCTTCAGGGGATTTATTTTTCTGCAAGGGATTTGGAAGAACAATGTTTTCTGGATATTGAAGAACATGGCATGGAGATGAAGGGATGTTCTGATCTTGACAAGGATCTTTAGATGGTGTACAAAGGGTACCTTCTTCTTGATTTTCAATAGGTTCATTAGAGATGGTAGAAAGGATATCTTGATCTCTCTTGGGAGATGAAGGATGTTCTTGGAAGAGATGGAAGGATCTGACAAAATTATCATGGGATTCTTGAGATATGCGAAGCTGGTCAACCATTGGATTAAGATGGATGGTGTCTTGATCTTGATCATAACTAATATTTGTTTCCTCACATTGTGGATTTTTCTCTTGACATGAAGCCACTTCTAAGGATGAGGTAGAAGTTTTGATCTACATATGGGATTCTTGACACGCTGATGGGTAGTCATTTGGAATAGGAATGATAAGTGTTGAAGCACATGGAAGTTTGGGGTCTATGATCTTTGAAGCCTGAGAAGGACTTGAATTCGTATGCGGATTAGCTTGGATCTCTTTTAGAGTTAGTCCTTGAGGGTAGACATAGTCATCATTAGGTTTAGTTTTTGTCAGAGATGATGAAGCTTTAGGAGATGGAGAAACAGTGGAAGAAGTATATGGGATATGCGAACCATTGCTAGACATGGGTTCCTGATATTGATCATGCTTGATATTAGTATCTTCACTAGGTGACTCATTAGGATTTTCCACTTCGACTATGCCATCATCTATGAGATCTTGGATTTTATGTTTCAACTCCATGCAAGATGAAGTTTCATGCTTATTGTGTTGATGATATGCATAGGAGTTACTAAAAAATGTGGATCCAATTAATGTGATTTTAGGCAATGTGATGAGGTCATTCTCAAGAAGTTCTTCCAATGCTGATTCATAAGACTGTCCCAAAGGAGTAAAGACTCTCTAAAGGATAATTAGAAAATTCTTGACTTTCAATATCCTTCTTTTGTGGATAGAAAGGGATCTCATTTGATGTTTTCATGACGTCCTCTACATGCTCTTTATCAAAGTTGGGATTATCATAAAATTGTTCTAGATCAAAATTGGGATTGTCATCAAATTGTTCTTGATCAAAGTTGGGATTATCATCCCAAGATTCATCCATGTTGGAAGAAAGTGGAGAGATGTGAGAATCATGATCAAATGGAAAAGGACAGGTTGATCTTAATAAGGATTCATTGGATGAAGTATCCTTTTCCCCCTTTAATTGTTGGAGTTCAGATTGCAAAGTTTGAAGTTGTTTTAATAAATTTTCGCTAAGAATCTCTTCTTTGCTTTTAGACATTGTAAAATGGTCTTGATGAACTTTCTTGTAAGAATCTGTCAGTTCACAACTCGAGACAATCATTTTCAGACTGCAGACAATAGGGAAACAATTAATCAGACCCCAGACAAAAGTCAAATTAGGCAGAAAATTCACCAGTTAATAGGAAAAAGCTCGCTGTTTTGAACGCCAGGCTATAGATTCGCATGAGAAAGTACCACACCGCACGAGAAAGTTCTCAAATTTGTGCGAGAAAATGCCAACTCACACGAGAAAGTGCTAGGTTTCTGAAAGCTCGCACGAGAAAACTCCAGATTTTGAAAAACAGACTCAGTTTTTGAGATAAAAACCAGATTTTGAGACACAGCGAGGACTGTTGTCTAACAAAATTTCCAAGTTCAGGACAAGTTTATGATGATACAAATTAGCAATCTCAGTTTCAAGGTGACAAGCACTCATTTACAAACACAAAGTTTCAATCAAGCAGTAGTGACACAAGCAATAGTCGTAAATAGTTCTACCAAGGACAAAGAAACTTGGCAGAATTGTGGGAGTCTTTGTTTGATCATGATTTGGATAGTTTAAGACTCAAAAACAAACACTCAGTTATCCCTACAAAAAAAATTGGTGGAAAAGACAAAATCTGTGCCCCGCTGTCTTATGCGTATGCGTGCACCTCACACAGTAGTGTCACCCTTGAAAGAGCACCCGTGTTTTTGGTGTTTTTAAGGACTAAGTATATTTGTTCGAAGGTTACCGTTAAAGTAGGGGCCAGTGTCATATACCACTTCAAACATCCATGTGCATACCTATGTCAAGAATCTAGGGGAGAGATTCTTCCCTCTCCCTGCGCATAGATTATGTCTTCTTTCGGAGGTGAACCGGGTAGGCATCTAACTAAGAGAGTGTTTAGTGGGCTTCCATTCATAATACCTTCGGTGCCTCTGATACAGAGTTGGGGCCTCACAGCCATACCAACACTTGGAAGTCATACACCCTTGCAAGCAAGGCTGGGAGCGGTGCCGCTTAGTACGACAAACAAGGCTTTCTCACTATGATAGTCAAAATCATGAGAAAGAAGTTACCATGGCTTTAGAGTCTTTGGAGTCAACAAAGCAGACTTTATTATAGTGAGGTGGAATCACTGACGATAGGTGTGTACTCACTTGGGTCATTCCCAGAGGTTCAACTTCTGGCAGGCCCTCTAAAAGTGACACAACTCGGTTCGGATTCAAGGGTTTGATTTTCTGACTCTCTCAAAGAGAGAAGAGCATACTTTTCTACCTTTTCACCTTACCCAAACACATCAAGCATATTCATCACCGAGATAGTTTCAATCCACCAAATCCACAAGCCTTTGGGTTTCTAATTCTCTCAAAGAGAGAAGAGCATAATCCCCTAACAAGTAGAAGTGCTAAAGATTCGCTATCTTGCTTTGCTTTCCCAAGTATCCGTCATGCTAGCCACATCTGGGTCTCGATTTCATCCATGGGCATCACTTCCATGTAATAAAGAGCCTATTCCCCTACTTTTCTATCGGGATCCTTATGAAATTTTAACAAAGCCCTATTTAAACTATGTGAATGAAAAATAGTAAACAAACACAATGTTTTGAATATGCCTTCGACAATTGTCCTGCAAGCAAACTGTTAGAAAGTTTTTATGATCTTTGACAAGCAACCTGCAAACCACTGTTATGCTGCAGTAGAAATCAGAAACAAGAAATCAACAGAAGAGAATAAATGTCAGAAAAAGATAACAACAAATTGCAAATTCTAAAAATTAAATATTTGTCTGCTAAATTTCGTGCGAGGAAGTACTTGGTTGTGCCCGAGAAAGTGCAGGACCCGTGCAAGTTTCTGTTTCTTCACGTGAGAGTGCTACAAAGAGAAAAACTTCATGCGGTTTGACTTGAAATGTCGCGCGAGATTCTGTACCAGTGGTGTACAGACGTACGATAGATTTCAAATCACTGTCAAAAAAGTTTGAGAATGAGGCCAAAAATCATTTTTTCTACCCCACAGTGGGCGCCAAAATTTTATGTGCTTGAAAGTGACCTCTAAATCAGGCACAAACCCAACATTGTCCTTACTGAATCATTCAATTCACAAAGATAAACATGAATTGTTCATCTTGCGAATTTGATTGAAGCTACTTGTTGCCTCTTAATTAGTTGGGGATGTTGAATTTACTCTCAAAATGAGAGCAACAACCTTGACCATCGCTAACATGGAGGATTTATAAAGCATGAGAGATAAGAAAATTTCCATTAATCTATGAAAGAAAATGCAATTAAACTAGAAATGAATTGCCATTAATCTAGAATTGAAATGCTATTAAACTAGAAAACTTGAAAGATGATGAGATTAAGATACTAGATATGTAAGCAAACTACATTAAGAATCAACATGTTATTAATCCAAATGAAATTAATCTAATTATGCAAAATAAAGCTTAAAAGCATGATAACAATAAGGTAAAATCTAACTATAGTTTTGATGCTCTCCAATTCATCCTCTCAAATGAAGA
>MU226051.1:5483599-5500933 GCA_018584345.1 Thuja plicata | reverse complement strand
TCAATTCCTTTTGATGTATATTAGCTAAAGGGGGTAGAATTAATTTAATTTAAAAGCACTTAGGACTTTAGAATTAAATTAATTAATCATAGGGATTTTTAAATAATAAACCTTGATAATTTAGGAATTAAATATAGTGTCAGATTTATACAAATTTAGGTTTTCTGCATTTGAGACTAAGTCAATTAAAGTCAATTAGGAGGAGAATTTGCCTAGTACAATAGGACTTTGATGATGAGAAAATTGAAGGAGCGCACCAAAATTGATTAGGATTATAAGGTGCCAATTTTGGGATGTTACAATATTTTCTCTTAAGCCTTTAAGATTTTCCAAAGAAAAGGCTTAGCTCTGATACCAATTGTTGGAATTAATGGGAAGTGTGTACTGAGAGGGGAGGGGTGAATTAGTACCTCTAAAACTTGTGTATTCTTTAGTTAATTGACCTTTGTGTAATCAATTGTTCATCCAATCATCTGATTTATACTATCTTGATGTGAGTTATATCAATTCATAAACTTAACATACATGTGAACATTAATAGAAACATTCATGAGAGTAATTGAAACATAACACAAGATATGATATCACAGAAAACTCCTGTTAGGAAGTAAAAACTACAGTGGAGATGACACCGACAAAATCTTTATTATCTGCAGATTGGAAGAGGTTAGTTAAGGCTTACAATTTTGATCAATTCTGATGATCTACCTGGTTAAGAGTATCTGTGGAGACCTGTTAAAGTCTACTCGGTTAAGAGGTTTAGCAAAACTGTTGAGTGTGCACTCGGTTAAGAGATTTATAGTTGGAATTTTAAATCCACCTTCCTTGAAAGGATTTTTACACTTTGCTTCACTTGTTAGAATGATAGGAAATTACAATTTGACCCGGTAAATGAAATCTCCTATTGTTGATACAAATCCATTTAAGTTTCCATGAATAAGATATATCACCTAATGTGATTGAATAATACCTCTCATTCTCGGTAGCCTCTGTTCTTGGTTCTTGCTAACCAAATTCACCTTTTGTTGTTCTGGTTCTTGAAAATTTCAATATGATCGATAGATGTGCATGTAGGCTTCATTCATCCTCTCTTCTATATTGACATATGTATAATGAATGATTACATCATCTATTTATAAGATGGATTGACATCATCAAGTTTCATGAGAAACAATGTTAACTCTAAGACCAAATTTACAACTTTTACCTTGATCTCCTAGTTTATGTGTTTTAAATCAGTTAGACTGATTAAAGCACTTACATGCATGTTTCTTGTCCCTAAAGAAATGGTTTTAAAAACAAATCAAGATTCTATAAATAGAATAAGACTATTTTATCTGACGTGGAAGTCAGATCCACTTTTTGCGGGCTGCAACTAACTTTCAGTTTCTGACGGTCAGTTATGCTCTAAAATCAGTTGACTGTCTTTCAGGTTCCTTGGTTGAATTGTTCTCTCAGTTTTCTCTTTGACTGTCTCTCACTTTGCACTATATCCTGCACGTCGGGTTCCTCTGTCGAGTTCCTCTTTATCCTTTCCACTTTATATTTTCAGTGTACACACAAAGTTGTGTTGTCGGTTCTCTTTGTACTTAGCGATTTTCAGTGATCTCTTTATATCTGATTTTTGGTTTGCTCTTTGTCCTATCTTCCGACGTATGCTTACCGAAAGTGTTGTTTGCATACTAATGGAAAATTAATTTCATTAGATATAGACCGATCTAATCCTTACAATTGATAAATAATTGTTGGTATTAGAATTTTACATCAAATGATGAGTATTGGACAACACAAGCCTCTATTGATTCAAGTAAGAGAAAAATCATGTTTCTGTGCTGACTGCATTAAGGACAATCCAATGAGTCAATATAAGAATATTGCAAATGGATATGTTTCACGATGGGTTATGAAGGATTTAATCAGAATGCCTCCTTATGAAGATGATGACATTGACATAAACATTCACGATCCTATATATTCAACTGATTATGAGTGTGTTTTTGATTTAGTTGTTACAGGCGTGTGCACATACATGTTCTTTTATTTAAATTTAATTTATTGTGCAAGTGATACATTCAAATTTTATCTTAAAGTTTTGATTTGAATTTAATAGAATCTGGATTTGTATAGGTGATATTTTTGTTATGCTTGCGGATCCTAACAATGCGAAAAGTGTAGATTATTATCTACTAAGATGCACATAAGAAAAATACAAGTTGCCAGAAGAAATTGTAGATAGTGATGGACAGTCATATCCAAATGGTTGAGTTATTATTGAAGGAACCTATTATCAGCAAATAAATATAGACAAAAATGGTGTTCAATTTATTGAATACATGTCTGGCCAAAAAAATCTACATTATAGTCACTTGGTTATAGCAACAAAGTTGTAATTTTAGACATTGCAAAAAGAGGACGTGGCAATCAAAAGTGGAGGTTGCCTATTGAAGAACATGAAATTTTTTTGGAGATAATAAAAGATGGAGAGGATCTAGACTATATGTATCAGGAGTTTGAGGATAAATTTTTTTTTGTAGCTCTCACACTTTCATATTTGAACTCTACTTCTTGAACTCTTATTTAATGTATTGGATATTGGATGTATGCTATTGAACTCTATAGTTATGAATGCTTGGTAAATTCTGTATTCTTTTATATTGTATGTTTTGATGGTTTAATAGTTTTAATATATAACTTTTATGTATGTTGTTATAGCTTTTATGTATGTTGTTACATGTACATGTGCTTCAAGATGGTTCAATGATTTTAATATATAGCTATGTATACTTCTATGTATGCTTTTATGTATTTTGATATGTGCATGCTTTGTTATGTATGTTGTTATGTGCATGCTTTGATGTGTATGCTTTGATGTATGAGCTCCCCTTAAGACATCCCCTTAAGATATCTCCTTTTAAATTACTTTAAATTACTTACATGACATTATTTAGATTACTCAATTGTATTTTAATGGTTCAATGGTTTTAATATATATGTTATGTGCATACTTTGATGTATGACCTCCCATTAAGACATCCCCTTAAGACATCCCATTTTACATTACTTAAATGACATTATTTAGATTACTTAATTGTATTTTAATGGTTTAATAGTTTTAATATATATGTTATGTGCATGCTTTGATATGTATGATTTTATGTATGACCTCCCCTTAAGATATCCCTTTAAGACATCCCATTTTAAATTACTTACATGACGTTATTTAGATTACTTAATTATATTTTAATGGTCTATTACATTATCATGCTTTGATGTGTATGCTTAATTGTATTTTAATGGTCCATTACATTAGTTAGATTACTTAAATTACTTACATGACATTAGTTTAAAAATAAGTCTAAATTATGAAATAACACACTGACATATAACATACATACATATATGAAATGACTAAAATGAACATGTATAAATATAATGTCTAAAATATGAAATAACACACGAACATATAACATGTACATACATATAAAATGACTAAAATGAACATGTATACATGGAATGTCTAAAATATGAAATAACACACGAACATATAACATGTACATATATATGAAATGTCTAAAATGAACATGTATATATGTAATGTCTAAAATATGAAATAACACATGAATATATAACATGTATATATATGTCTGAAATATATGTGTCACATAAAATATCTAAAATAGCATGTGTGCTCAACTAGGGCGATGTCCTAATCTGTAACTTGATGATGATCCACCTCCTCCTGGTCTCTATGTGCAATAAAAGAAATATATGGGTCATGCATATACACATGTACAATAAATTAAATACTTATGATCATGGAAAAATTATGTTTTAAAAAACGTCTAAATTTACTTGTCTGTCATGATGCACATGATCACCAGGAGTCTTTAAATCTCCATATAGCACCATGCTATCTTGAATACCCTAGAGTGCGCGCGCGCGCACACACACACACACACATCAAAAATTTAATTCAAATTATTTATGTAGATGTGTAAGTTTTTTAAATATATCAAAATATAAATAAATATATACCATAGTAGTGTGTAATGCTCTCCCGATAACGCTCAAAACTGAATCATGTAAGGACACCTCTACAGAATCAATCTGGTCATGTAAGGACACCTCTGTGGGATCAATCTGGTCATTTGTAAGCAAGGTGGTAAAAAGTCAATGATCTGAACGTGATGAAGTGGGTTGAGTAGACTGGTGAGGTGCATCCTCGTTAATTGCAGTCTGCTGAGGAGCAGTAGGTGGTGCAAGAATATCCTCCTATCTCTATGCACCCTGAGATCCTGATCTAGTAGATCTACTAAGAAAGGTGGGGATAAATGATGGAACCTCCCTGAGAGGAGCCCTGTCGATAATATGTAAATCCTGATATACGCAAAGTAGATCATTGGATAAACATGCACCCATACAACGCAACTGGTCCAAATTTGATATAGCTGCAACCTCTAGGGGAGATGGTATGTCTACTATCTGGTATGGATCATAAATAGAGGATGCATCCTGTGTAGGTGGAGGAATGCTAGAATGGGAACACAACATGTATCTCCCAAACAATCATATGACATCTCTTGAACCTGTGTTGTGATACTCGCAATACTAGAAAATACATCCCTCATGATCCTGTCATCGATTACACTTTGTCCTGCAACTGCCATTGCCAAACCTTTTGGTATGACTAAAAGGTTTGGACCCATCTTTTCCCTCTTATTAGCGGGCACTAGGGCATTAGGCCCTCTGAATCTATCAGATAATCTCCCCCTCCCTTGACCAACATGACCAGGAATGTAATACCCACCCTTTAGTTTTATTTTTAGTTTCAGTTATTGAACTCTTTTAGGCCTTTTCAGGTGTGTGTTGGTTATTTTAGTTAGTTTTGAGGATGTTCGTGTATTAATTTTCATTATATTATTGATCCTTTGGGTAGTTGTGTTATATCTTGTATTTCTAGTAGATATATGGTTATTTCATGATGGTTATTGATATGCTATGATGTTAATTTTTTATGGAAATACTGGCAATATTGACATTATATTGTATGCACACGGATCATTTGTATGTTTGACATTTATGTTTGGTGCATTTGATATGGTATGAGACAGATTTGTAGTTACTTGCTTCGGCTAGATCCACACGATAAACTGATCTCAACAATTATTTGTTATATTATATGTATGTATGTTCATCTTTGTGATGACAAGTTTGCAAGTACTAGGCAACATCTTCCCTAAATTGGCAAAAGTGAGCATGCCCTATCACAATATCTCAATGGTAAAAGAGGGTAGATAATCTTCAGGCCTAAATCCCTATCCTAAACCCTTACTTTATCCTAGAAATGGACAAGAATGTAATTGACTATCCTATCTGAATCTGTCAAGGTGACGTGGATTCATGAGCCTGTCTATGTGTGCTTGTTGTTTATGTTTTAGTTGTCTTTCTATTTAGATGGTTTTCAGTTGGATTTATGATATTTTTGCCTTGTGTGTTTAATGATTAATTTATGGTAATTATTAATGCTAATAATTATACCTTTAATAAGATTAAATATTAAATATATTAAATGTATGACTATTTAATAATTAAATATTGATTAAATACCTATATTTAATTAATTGATTTAATTATTAAGTCTTAATTTAATAATTAAGATTTAGTAAATATTAAATCCAAATATTGTAATTAATTGTGCAAATTGAATTTATTAAATATTGCTTTAAGTTGCATGATTAATTGTTTTTATTTAATTAAAATATTCTCATGCTTTTTTATTATGACTTTGATTTTTGATTTTAAAGTTGAGTTGTGCATTGTTTTAAGTGAAATTGAAATTAAAGTATTTGTTTTAATTAATAATTAATAATTAATAATTAATATTCTAATTAGGCTTGCACTTTTATAAACCTACTTACCTGGTTTTCTATATATCTGAATTGAAAGCCATTTGGAGGAATTCAATGAGGTAGAAGGAGAATTCAGCTGGTTAAAGAATTTGTTGAAAGCTTAGGAGTAATTTGGATTTGTGTTTGCTTTGGGATGTGTATCGAATCTTCTCATTAGTTACTAAGGTAGGATTTTGAAATTTGTTAATTCCAGCCTTCCAAATCCCTATCTTTTATGCATCTGGATTGTTGGGATCTTGTGTCCGAAACTTCCTTGTTTGATATTGTGTGTTTAAATTGCTTAAATTTGAAAAGTAGGTTATTGAATCATTTCTATGGTTTCTCCTTCACGCTTGTGTATCAGATTTTCATTCTGGACATTAGGGTTTCATTAAAAAGTGTTAGTTTTCAAGAAAGGTAGTATTGTTTTTCTAGTTAGGGTTTTTAGGATGGTTTGAAATTTGGGGAAAAAATAATAATAATTTATATGCTATCATTATTAACGAGATTATTTTTAGGATGTAGATATGGATTGACAGTTGAAAATATCAAATGAGGTTGAATTGCTTGAGGGGGCTTTGGTAGGAAAATATATCTTAAAATCAATATTTGCATGGAAGACGTAAAGGAGATTGATTTTTCATATAAATTAAATTAGTTAATTAACGAGATTGCGTGTTCTATCTTGTTAGAAAATCTCTTTATTAAAATTATTTTCATATTTAAATTATTAATGTGTTACATGGTTTGTTTTCAATACAGAAAAAATATATATATTTAGATTCTAAAGATTTTAATATATATATAATAATTAAATAAATTTGTTCTGCTTTAAAAAAAAATTAATTTATATAATTGCATGTTCTCTATTTTAATATGAAAATTAATTAAATAATTTTTTTAAAAAAATAAATATTTATAAATAATATTTTTATTTGCATGTTATTTAGGAAAGATATATTTATTTGCATGTTCTTTTATTAAAGTAAATGAAAACAATTATTCTTTTTGAAATTTTCATGCAGTAGTATTCTATTTTTAGAAATTATGTTTTTTTTAGAAATATGTTTTTTAGAAATTCTATTTTTGGAATTTTTTTTTTGAAATTCTATTTAAAAAAAAAATCTTGTTTGAATTTGCATACAATGGGGTTCTATTTTTAAAAATTCAATTTTTATAAAAAAAAAAGTTGTGTTAAAGTTTTTGAATAAGTATTCTATTAGCTGGATTGTACCTTGAAATTATTTAAATCAATGTCTATGTTATCTTTTATGGTCTTTTTGGAGATTTTAGTTGACCTTAAGATTGTTATACCACAAGCTTGGGGTTTTATATCTATTTTGTAAATGTATATGTGTGTTTTAGTTACTTGTGTCATTGGAGTTATTTTTGGTTCGATTATTATTCCAACCTTGATTTTGAACTAAGATTTTAGGGGCATTGCGTGTTTTCTTTTTTGAAGATTTGTTTTCTTTTGCATATGTGTACCTATTGTATGCATTAATAGTTGTTATCACCTCGATCTTTATTACCTGACTAAGTTTCAGTTTTGAACTTATTTGAGTGGTGATTATTTAAGAGTACCTTATATTATTATGGTTAATGGAGAATCAATAGTTCCTGTATGGGCACGAGCCAATTTATGAGACTTTGTTAGAATAACTGAGAGGGGGGGTGAATGAGGTAGAATCAGTTTCCTCACAATTATCCTACAGTCCCAAATTCCTCCAAATGTATATCAAAACAAATTCAAACATATAATTTAACTTGGTGAAATGTATTTTATATCTGAAACTTTAGTCAATAGTGTTTACCGAATGCTAGTAAATTAATACCATGATTACTGATCTAGATCAATAAAGTAAACTGTAAATTAAAATAAGAATCCACAATTATTCATGCACATTGACACAAATTTTTAACGTGGAAACCTTGCTAAGGGAAAAACCACCTGGGACTGGTAACCCAAAATATTTTCCCTCTTCTGAAGTGAGCTCGGTGAAGAGCCAACTCTGTTAAAGGTTACAATACACACTGTTAAATGTGACCTTGTTAGAGGATTTAAAACTAACAATTCTCTCTTAACCATGCATTCACTATGGGATCAACAAGAAAATACTCAACATTCATTTGAATGTTATAATAGACTTTCACTGTCCTACTCGGTTAAGAGATTTATCTATAACAATGGTTAAATTGGTACAGTAATGATCTGATTCAATTACAACTTTTTTTTGCAAATTTTAGATCTATGCTAAGTACATAATACCTCTGATCAATTTGTTTACTTCAGTTCATCTGATTCACTCTGTTCTACTTGGTAATGCTCTTTCCTCTATTTGCTCGGTGATGTTTATTGAAAATGCTCAGTTCTATCTTTAACCAGTTTGATCAATCATGCATAAAATTTGCATGTGTGCTTCAGTTGTGTACATGACTCAAAATGAATCTCTTGTATCTTATATAGACATTATGTCTCATTTAATTTTTATCCTTCATATTTTTCCACTTAATCTCCATTTTTGATTTTACCGTTTGATCCTTCCTCGACAGTTGTGTTAAAAACATGTTTCAATCTTTGTCATCTGATCTTCATCAAATTTTCATAACTGTTTGATCAAAATAATAAAAAATTATCTTTTACTTCAAAATCATCAATTTCCATCTCAGCATTCTAGTCGGCCTCAGTTTGAATTAAATTCTCAGTCAATACCTTGTAGTGTCAGCAATCCCTAGCTCGGTTATCACTGTGCTCGGTATACAATGTGTTTTACTTGGTGTTCACTGTCTCTCGGTGTATACATAACTCATCATTTTCTGACCACATAAACTTTGTTTTTTTCTATTCTTTAATACGTAACAAATGTTTTCCACCATAATAATAATTAAATAAGTTGACATCAATGAAAATACATTAAATGATAATGTTTATCATAACATCTGCAACTCAGTTGAATATCAACAAATGACTTCAAACATACAATCAGTTGTATCTCATCAATCTCTCCCTTTGGCATTGATGGAAACACAATATCAAATATGCAATAAAAATATGTCATACAACAAATACCAACTGCAACAATTCTCTAGCTGTCCCTAGCTTGAATATATAAACTGTTTCAATATTAAAAACTCACCATGCAGACTCTCCCTGCAGTTTTGACTTTTCTGTTCTTGAATATCTCTATAGATTAGATATGTCTCTCCCTTTCTATTTTCTCCCTTGGATGGATATATGTTTCATTGATCATTTCTCCTTTTATATTTCATGAATTTCTCTCCCTTTGACAACAATGCCAAAAAGAAAAAAAATATATAGCTCTTCAGTATCCAAATAGAATATCTCTGATGTTTGGTGCAGTAGGATCGGTACCTTGCAGTGTACTGATATCTCTATGTTAGTTTAGTTAAACTTTGAATCAACATGTTTGATGTTCTGATTTCATGTAGGTTGATACAACCTCCTACTCAGCTTAGTTACCAATAGACAAGGGACAAACCCCTAGTCTACTTCTCAAGTACTCAAATATATCCTTTGGTAAGGGCTTGGTAAATATGTCTGCAAGTTGTTCTTTTGATTGTACATATTCCAGTATTACTTGTTTATCTTGTACGTGTTCCCTCAAGTAGTGATATTTGATAGATATGTGCTTTGTCTTTGCATGCATCACAAGATTCTTTAAAATATTTATAGCATTTGTATTATCACTGGGTCAGTGATCTCTTCATTCATTCCTTTCAACAGTTGTTTTATCCATGCTATGTTCAAACAATTTGTAGCAGTGGCAACATGCTCTTCTTCTATAGTTGACTGAGATATGCATTCTTGCTTCTTGCTTATCCAAGTAACTAATATTTCTCCAATAAATAATGCTCCACTAGTAGTGCTCTTTCTATCATCAATGTTCCCAACGCAATCATTGTCAGTATAAACTTTCAGTTCAAACTTTCCTTCTCTTTTGTAGCAAAGTCCATAATCTTCAATATTCTTCAAATATGTAAAAATTGTTTTTGCAACAGTCGTATGTGAATCTTTGGGATTAGCAGAAAATCTTGCAACTATTTCAACTGCGTGTGCTATGTCAGGTCTTGTGTGTACAACATACAACAATTTACCAATCATAGATCTATACAAAATCTATTTTACCTCAGGGGTCTTGTCTTATTTCGTCAATTTGCACCTTGTTGTTAGTAATAACTGAGAGGAGGGGGGGGTGAATCAATGACCTCAAATTTTAATCCTTAAATCAACCCTTTAACTCTTATAACCACTAATTATTTCTCAAGTTATCTTTTGTCCTACAAGATGAATGCCTTGAACAAATTATATCAATTTACTAGTCGGATTGCTCTGTTAAACCTTCTTCTTAATGTTTAGCAATAAGCAGTCATCTATTTATCGAAATACAGTAAATATGCAGAGTATACCGTTATATCCAGAATGAATTATGTAAGATACAAAATAGTAAAGAAATGCATCATACACACAAATAACACATGAATTTTAACGTGGAAACCCTATTAAGGGAAAAAAACACTGGGAGCGGTACCCCAAATTTTCACTCTTTTGAAGTCAGTCCTGTTAGGAGCCAACCTTGCTAAAGGTTACAAACACACTGTTAGGTGTGACCTTGTTAGAGGATTTGTCACTTAGTATCGGGCATCTAATATTGCCATCCTTGAATCAGCCTCTCTCTTAGACTGTCAATAGGCATCGGGCATATCCAATGCTACTTTCATGAATCAACCTTTTTGGCACTTCTTGGGATGTACTTCAATAAATAGAAGACTGTTAAGTCATGGTCTATTAAGAGATTTGATGCTTCAATGGTAAAATTAAAACAATATGACATGTTTCTAATGCAACTTGAATTGCAAATTTTCAAATCTATTTAAGTACATTACCTCTCTGATCAATGTATCAATTCAATTCTTTTGTGCTCCACACTTTCTGCTCTGTGATGTTGTTCTCACTGTTCGTCGGTGTCTGTAGAATTCCTTAGCTCTCCTTCAGCTTGATTGATTAGTACTATATGAATTTGTTCTTGATCAGTTTCTCTTTATCGTCCTATTTTCATTCACTTCCCTTAATCCCTTTTTCATGAATGTGATATTGAAAATAAATTGAGCCCGTCTCTTATATAGACATGATATTCATTGTTTCTTGATTCTTGATTCTTGATTCTTGGCGTGAAAAACAATTCAGCCAATTAGATTTAAAGCATAACTCTTGATTTATCTCGTAGTTATATTCATGCCAACTGTACAAATCATCTTTAAATCAATCACTTAACTCTAGTCAAATAAAACAAAGAAAGCAACTAGTTAAGTCTACCTTTAGCTCTTGCCAACTAGATATTTTGTCATTTTCTGAACTCTCTGTTCTGTCGGTCAACTGTGCAGTTAGTCATTGGTGACAACTGACAATTTCATCGGTGTGACTCCAGTTAGCTTTGGGATTTTTGTTCGTTGGGTATCATTAGATTTTTACTCTTTGGGCAACTCTATTTTCAGCTCGTCAGGCATCCTGTGGTTTTGCTTCATCAAGAAACACTGTCTTTTGCTCGTCGGGTATCACTGTGACTTTTCTTCTTTGCCTTTTCTGATGGTGTGCACTCTATTGGTGTTATTTGTCACTTAGTGAATAATTGACTTTTATGCATTACTGAAAGCATAACCTTTGTTCCATTGATTCTTTGAAGTCTTTGGCATTATGTACATGACCGTATAGATGATATCAAGTTGACATCAATGACAATACAAACCATTAACTGATTTAATGCCTTGCATTATCTTCAACTTAACATTATCAAACATTCAATCAGTTACATGTCATCACTTGTCACCATAGGTGTTCCAACTAGTTTTGATTTTTTCATTTTGAATGCCTTTAGTACTTCCTTGATGTATTTTGCTTGAGTAATGTAGACACCTGTAGTTTTTTGTAAAATTTGCAATCCAAGAAAAAAATTGATCTCACCAAACATTGACATTTTAAATTCTTTCCTCTTTTCATCAGCAACTAAAGTACATATGTTATCATTACCTCTAAATATAATATCATCAACAAATATTTTAGCAATAAGGGTCTTATCATCATTTCCTCCTTTTAAATATAAATTGTTGTTGTCACTTATTCTAATAAATCCAATACTTATAAGATAAGAGTGTAATCTTTCATACCATACTCTCGATGCTTGTTTCAATCCATATAAATCTTTGTGTAACTTACACACCATGTTTTTCTGATCAGGATCAACAAATCCTTCATGTTGTTCAGTGTATACCTCTTCCTCCAGTATTCTATTTAAAAATGCAGACTTAACATCCATCTGATATACTTTGAATCCTTTATATGAAACGTATGCAAGTAGTATTCTTACTCCTTCAAGTCTAGCAATGGGTGCAAAAGTTTCTCTATAATCAATTCCTTCTTCTTGTGCATACCCTTTGCAAACTAGTCTAGCATTATTTTTGGTTACATCTCGATTCTCATTCAATTTGTTTTTGAATATCCATTTGGTGCCAATGACATTTTTATCACTTTCTCTCAGTACTAATGTCCATGTCTTATTTTTCTGTATTTTCTCAATTTCCTCATTCATATCATTAATCCATTCTTCATTTTCAAATTTGATTTACATCAATTGTTGATTGTGCCAAAACATTGATGATTGAAAAGAATGTTACACAAAAATACTGGAGAGAAGTAGTAAGCACAATTTTTTACACACTGCACCAAGTACAACTGAAGAAAGATTCAAACAAAACACCTTATAATCTATGGTATGGTTATACATCTAATTGAGCTATTTTAGAATATTTGGTAGTCGTTGCTATATTCTAAAAGATGATCGAAATGGTAAATTTGATTCAAAAAGTGATGAAGGAATATTTCTTGGATATTCTACTAAGAGTAAAGCTTGCAAATGTTTGAACAAGACATCTAACAAAATGAAGAATGGATTAATGATGTGAATGAGGAAATTGAGAAGATATAGAAAAATGCATTTTCAAATTTGATTTTATTGTTCAGCATAATAGTACCTTTTCCTTTCACTTGACAAGGTGTATCATTTCCCATTCTTACAGATCCACCATCATAATGTTCAAGAAATTCAAAATTTCCTTTATCTCCAATCATGTGATGTGTACAACCACTATTAATAACCCAAATATCATGTTTACTAACTTTAGAAATAAGTGTTGTTTCTAGATACCTTTCATCTTCATCTGAATCATCCTTTAAAGCTACAAACACTGTCTCAATATCTTCATCACTGTCAGATCCACTGTCATTATCTTTATCTTCAGCAATGTAACAAGATTTCTTACCTTTATCCTTGTAATCTCGGTTACCTCTTTTGTCATATTGTTGGTTTCTTTTGTAGTCTCAATCATCCTTTCTGTCATTAGATCTATCATTTGTTTCATAATTCTTTCTGTTAGGGCATCTTGAAGCAAAATGACCAATCTCTTTATAGTTAAAACATATCAAAGGTAGTTTACCTTTACATCTTCCTTTACGTTTGTGAAATATTCTAACCATTAAGGCTTCAAGCTCATTAAGTTCCTTGTCATCACTATTAGTGTCATTATTATTTCTGATTATGTGTTTGCTACTAGATTTACCAATTTTCAAAGTAGACATAAATGAAGATTTCATAGATGGAACAATACTATTATCAAATTTATTTAGCTAAAAAAAAATCAATCTTCCAACAAGACTATCAACATTTTTTTTTTTGATTAAGGTAACAATAGGTTTTGAAGGGGCCCCAAAACCCTTTACAAAGCACCAGAAAGTTAGACAAGAAAGGACCAAAATAACAATGAGCTGTTAAACATGACAAAAAACCAAAAGAGGGCTAAACCCCTGATTAAACACTAAACAACATAACAACATAACAAAACAACAACATAACGAACTACTAAAAGCTTCCACCAAAAAAGAGACAAAAAACTTCCAGCAACCAAAACATTCCAGCACATGAACTAATCAACATCCATTTTTTCTTCCAGCATCTGTACTTCAACCATCTACAGTTCCATGCTCTGGATCGATTCCTGCAGCTTAGTGATATCTTTGATCTGAACATCTGCTTTCTTTTTGGTGCTGGATTGGGTCCTAGTACCTGGGCTTGAAATATGAATATCCTGAGTGCCTTCATCGTCCTGCTTAGCCTTTTCATTGTAGTTACCTTCTAGTAGAGTATACAAGGCTTTCAGGTTGTCCACAGAATTTTGCATACCCATTTTGCTGATAGTAGTAAGTTTTTTGAGAAGAACATTATTGTTATTAATCTTGTTAGTTATCTTTTTGAGCCTATTATCAACCATGGTGCTAATCTTATTGTCCATATTATTAACCTTATCAAACACATCATCCCCTTGTTGGTACATGACCAAATCATTGCGCATTTTGTCCACAATTTCCCTCAGTAGAGAGTTTATTTCTTCTGGATTCTTGTAATTAGCTTGAATCTTCTTCATGTCATCTTGAATCCATTTATCAATATTAAGGCTGTTCTCAGCTTTATTTCTGTCCATTTGAAGGAAGGAGAGAGTTGCCACTCTTTTGACTTTGACCTCTCTCTCACGGAGTTCGTCATCCAGACTCCTCATGTTCTAGTCATTCTTCTCCTCAATATCACCTTTTGGAATATCTTGGGTGTCCTCATCATTCTCATTAGCTGTGTTATCCTTATCTCCTTTGTTGGCTTCCTCTTCAGGGATAATATTCTCCTAATTGTTCTTAGTTTTTCCCTTGTTAATCTTAGTTTCGTCAATGTTCCCTGAATCCCTGTAAGATTCCTGAATTTCTTGGTTCTGCTCCTCCTCTCCATCGTTATTGACATTATGGTCATCAATGTGGGTATCAATGATGTTATCAATTTTTTCAGTAATTTCATCTAGAATATTTCCCTCTATCTTCTGGGTATCCTCTATATCTCCTTTACCACCCAAAGGCTCATTGGTAATGATAGTATTCATATCTAGATCATTAGTATTTCTTGGATTCTCAGTGAAACCCTCATCCTTAGACGTCTCAACTTCCTGTTCATCATCATTTCTCATCCCTTCAATGTCATCATAAATTGACAATGAGATATCAATAGCAATAGGGCCTTTATAGCTTTTTTTGGGTTTAGCTTTGCTAGGATTCTTACCATTAGACAACTCCATAGTCTTCCTCTTAACATTCTCAATGCTCTTAGGAATGGGGTCAGGAATGTGGTTTTTGACATAGTCTGTAATCAACAGAATTAGACCCTCATGTAAAACAGGGGAATATTTTACTTTATTGTCAATAATTCTCTGATTGAGCAAACTTAAAAGATAAAAGGGAAAACAAACCCTAATGTCATTGTTAGTGTAATAGTCTATCGGGTTACTAAATTAAATCATTATGATCTAATTAGTAACTTTCCTATTCACTCTAGTTTTCTTCAGCTAACCTTAGGGTTTCCCTTTTAGGGTTTCGTGTTTCCTTTTATAAGGATTCACTTGTTAGTTTTCATGACACAGAGATTGTATTTTGTAATTCATTAGTGTTAATAGAAGCTTTTTTCTGTCACAATGGATTTCCAGTCTCTGCCTTTTTGGCCTCCTTAGTTTCTTTCTTCTGTCTTCTGTTTCTTGCTTCTTCTTGTAACAGGTTTGCATGTAGGTGATCTTGGGTGAAGTTGCATTTATCAACTTCTACATGGTATCAGAGCTCTCCTACTGCTCGTTGTTCTGGTCTTTCTGAAGCATTCAAGGGTTTGTAGTTCGCCAGGCTTTTTCTGGCACTTTTCATTAGTTCTGGGGGGGTCTCTATTTTTGGAGGCATTTTGGACCAAAATCGACCTCACGGTTGAGTCCGAAAGGCCCAAAAACCCCAGGATTGATATAAAATACGTCTGATTTGGACACCGGAGCATCTGGAAATTTTTTTTTGCCCTTCTAGGGCCGTACAGGCACGAGAAACGAGGCAAAAGTCAAAATTTTTTTAAAAAAATTATTTTCGGCGGGTTTTTGGGCGCGCCACCACCGCGTGGCCCACGCACCACCGCCACCGCTGCGGACGCCACCGGTAGCGGCCCCCGCCAGCCCCCGCCACCGCCGCTCCACGACCCTTGCCTCCCCTCCGCCCCGCCTCTCGGCCCCCCGGCCCGCTCCGCCGCTCTGCGGCCCGTCTGCAGCGCTCCGCCCGCGCCCGCGCCACTCTGTGCCCGGCCCCCGCCACCGGCTTGCACCACCCATGCACTGCTCCGCCCGGTGCCCACCACCTCCACCCCGCCCGGGCTGCTTTAGCCCCCGCGGGCTCTGTTCAAAGCGGCAGGTCATATGAGGGTCCGGGGGCTTCGGCCCAGCCCCTGCGCGCGCCATGCGCCCAGGGGCCAATTTTTTTTAGCCACAGGGGCTTATTTCTAGCCTTTTGGGGCCCTTTTGACCTACCTGGACGTTTTTCTCTCTATCTTAAGCATCCGGGGGTCTTTTTCTAACTTCCATATACTGTCGAAAATCTCTTTTCGAGCACTTTCTGATGATGGAGGTTGGGTTTTTGGGTTCTGCCGTTTCGACAACATTTTTTGTTGTTGAAGTCCGATGTCTTTTTTTGCCTTCTGGGAGTCATATTTGGCTCATCCGGACTCCATTTTTGGCAAAAAAGATATCGTCGAAAAGCTAGTTCAGTGTACTATTTAGTTGCAGGGTTTGTTTTTCTAGATTCTGCTCCAGGTTTTCTCTCCTCTGAGTTTGGCAGTTTATGCCCTCTGGTGGATTGCTTGGTTCTACAGGTCCTGGGATCTCTTCCTCTGATTTCATAGCTCACTCTTCTTTTTGACATCTGAGCTTGTATGCTCCTTCTGTTGCATTCTTTTCTGTAAACGCACTGAGATAAAGTGCCTACTTCTGTATATCTGGGATCTTGTACACCTTGTGTGTTATTGTACTCGCACTCTGTTATAAAGTGCCATGGGGGGTTATGATGTTTATGCCACTTTAGGCGCATCCACCTTTGTCAAGTGAGCGTACCTTCCATGACATTAGCCCATGTTGTGTGTCGATGACACCGCCCTTTATCCTGTGTTTGTACTTCTGTTGCACTGTTGGTGTCCCTGGTTCTTCGTCTGCAGATGTTTCTGGCATTGCATTTTAGTGTTCCTGTCACCTCTCCCGGTTCAGCATTATGGGGGGGTTCACCTATTGGTTCTATTACTTCCTGGTTCGATTGATTAGCTCTTCAGACATTTGTCTTCTCTACCTGGTCATGCACTTCAGTGGGGGTTACAGCAGTCTCTTCTGACAGAGTTTTCAGTTCATGCTTCAGAGATACTTCTTGCTCTTTCTTGTTCCTTTCTCTGGGACATCTTTTCCCTAGATTGAAGGCTTAGTTTCCTTCATCTAGTTTGCTTTCTTGTTTTGGGTACCTGATCAGGCCTTGTTGCCGGGACCCATCTTT
>MU226051.1:5458922-5483512 GCA_018584345.1 Thuja plicata | reverse complement strand
TTTCTTCAGCTAACCTTAGGGTTTCCCTTTTAGGGTTTCGTGTTTCCTTTTATAAGGATTCACTTGTTAGTTTTCATGACACAGAGATTGTATTTTGTAATTCATTAGTGTTAATAGAAGCTTTTTTTTGTCACAATGGATTTCCAGTCTGCCTTTTTGGCCTCCTTAGTTTCTTTCCTCTGTCTTCTGTTTCTTGCTTCTTCTCGTGATAGGTTTGCATGCAGGTGATCTTGGGTGAAGTTGCATTTATCAACTTCTACAGTCATGATGGAAATGGTTAACCAGAAAGAAATGGTAATTGTAGACCTTTGAATACCTACCTTCAAGCGTGAAGTACTCCATAACAACCCTGATGATGAACGCCCATATACACTTAATGTTTGATAGCATAACATAGTCCAGATCACCCTTCATGAGCATGGCCCTCTCCTCATCAGGCTTCGAGAAAATTTTATAGGCTTTATTTCACTCTTTTTTTTCTTTATAAAAATGCATTCCCTCCAACCGGAGACCCATAATTTCAGCAAGGTGGTCCAGAGTGAGCTTTAAGGATTTGCCTAGAATGTTCACTTTCCCATTCTCCCACCCATTAACAAAAGCTTTCTTCACCTCCTTGTTGTTTCCATGAAGACATTTTAAGTATTTGTGAACTTTACCCTTCTTGAGCTTGTTCCACACCTCTTTTTCATTCCTCCATTTATACATTGTAGGTTCTTCTCTCTTCAGATCTCCCCCCATTTCTTCGTTCTCTTCAGTATTGGTGTAATCTCTCACATTATTCTAGTTTTTAGCCCAAGACGCATACATAAATTCAAATGCACAGAGTAATTAATGATACCCCAAGAAGCTTGCAGCTGAAGGAAGTCATCATAACTATGATACTTCACATGGCACGACATCGTCATCTTGCCCCAGATCAGAGCTGCATTAATTGAAATGATTAATTCGACTAACATCACCTGCCTTGTGATTAACCCAGTCATAATTGAGAAATAAACTAACGTCATCATTAATTTTAGCGTTCCTATGCCACTTGCAAGTGAGATCATTCTTAGCTCCAATGTTGGCAAGACTATCCACCACTTGGTTAGTTTCCCAATAATTATGAGTGACATAAAAGGAGGTAAATTTTGAGGCCACATATTTAATTTTGACAATTATATGGTCAATTGTCTAAGAAGCCTTACTTTTGCATCTAATATTATTAATAATATTTAAAGAGTCCCCCTAGCCAGACTTTCTTACATCCCAGTTCCTCTGCCATAAAGATTACATTGAGAGCAGCCATAGCCTCAGCCTTATGGTTAGATTGAGTTCCCAGAGGAGAAGCAATTGCACCAACACAATTACCATTCCGATCTCTTATTATGCCTCCTCCTCTAGCAATGCCCGGAATTCCCTTTGCTGCCCCATCGAAGTTAGCTTTAACCCAGTCTTCAAGGGGCAAAGTCCAAGTCGCAATAGACCTCAGATTGATAGGATTTGGATCTCTGTCATTTTTGTCACTTTCCCTCTTGCTATAATTAGACTTTGATTTTGATGAGAGAAAGTTTTCTTCTAGCGCCCTGCAAATTTGATTTCCTACCACTTCAGGGCTAGACTAATTTTGTCTGAAGATTCCATTGTTGCATTCTTTCCATATTCTCCAGCAAAAGTGAGGATGAATGAGGAATCCGAGATCTTTGTCTATGAAGTTTTGAGGCGGATAACTCCATTGAGCAACAAAATCCTGCCAAACAGAAGGAAAACACCAACAAAGATTTCATTTTCTAAAGATGATATCCCAAAATTTACGAGTGAATGGGCAATGGAGCATGATATGATCACAAGATTCAGAATTTTTAAAATAAAGACTACATCTATTAATAATATTGAAACCCTTTCTAGTAAGATTATCAAGAGTCAACAGTTTATTTTGAATAAGGAGCCAGTAGAAAAAAAAATGATTTTAGGTATGAGATTTTTATACCACACAAAGGATTAGGGAGGCCTTTCCTCTCTTTCAGTGAAGATTTTGACAGTGGAAGCCACATAGTACTTTCCATCAGAAGTAGTATTCCAAACAATCGAATCTTGGATGTTATCTTTAATATACTAGGTTTGCAATTCATGCTAGAGGGAAATAAATCTAACATCAATTTCTCCCAGATTCTTCCATTTGTTGTCCTGCCAATAATCAATAGTTTTAGTACCAATAGATTATTTGCACCTCTCAATGATTTGCTTCCAATCTTGGTTGTTGGAGAGAGGCACTGAATGGATCCATTCATCATCCCAGAAATCAATTCTACTTCCATCTTCCAGCTTCCATCTTTTACCTTTGACAATCAGGTCTTTGGTAGAATTGATACTATTCCAAATGAAGGAGAAATTAGTATTGTTATCATCACCTATAAAGTCCCCCAATGAGTTATTGAGGAAAATATATTTGCTTTTAATGATACAGTTCCATTCTTTTTGATCTCCATAAATCCTCCAAAGTTGTTTTTCCATAAGGGATTTATTTATGTTTTTAATAGTTCGCAGCCCGAGACCTCCCAAATTTTTGGGCGTGCAAAATTGTCCCAAGAAACAAGGCTAAGTCTTTTCTTTTCCTCAACCCCTGACCAAATAAATCTTTTCTGGATTTTCTCTATCTTAGTAGCAATTTTGTAGGGTATTTTAAACAATCTCATAGCATAAACTGAGGGATTCTGAAGAGTAGATTTCAATAATTGGAGCTTTCTCGCATTACTAATGAGCGTCCCTTTCCAACCAGAAAGTTTATTGTTATATCTTTCTATAAGAGTATGCCAAAAGCTTTCTGGAGGATTGGAGCAAAGAGGTAAACCCAAGTAAGATGAAGTTTGTTTCCCAATAGTACAACCAAGAATAGTTGACATTTTCTTTTGTCTTTCTTCCAGAGTATTTATGAAGAAAATAGAGCTCTTAGTCTAATTGAATAGCTATCCAGTTGCCTCAATATAGATAGAAAGGCCTTTCTTCAGATTTCTAGCTTCTTTAATAGTCGACTCTCCCATGATGAGAGTATCATCCACAAATTGCTCGTGGGAGAAAATGAATCTAGCTGAAGAGGGTTGAACACCATTTATTTCACCTTTTTCCACCATTTTATGGATGTACCTCCCAAGGGACTCAGCAAGTATAGAAAAGAGTATAGGAGAGATAGGATCCCCTTGTCTCAGACCTCTGGTAGGTTTAAAAAAGGTAGAGGATCCCCCATTAACAATGACAAAAGAAGAAATAGTTGTCACAAGTTGCATAATGATTTTAATAACATCTTTGTTATAACCAAAAGAAGACAAGACCTTCTGCAGAAATTGCCAATCAACTCTATCATAAGCCTTAGAAAGATCCCGTTTCATCATGAAACCCTTTTTTTTTGCCTTTTCCAGTGAGTGGATATTCTCATGAGCCACGATAATAGAATCAAGGATTTGTCTCTCAAGAAAAAAAACCATTTTGCTGGGGGGAAATAATATTCAAAAGAAACTGAAGCAGTCTGGAGGTAATAACTTTAGAAATAATCTTGTATAGATAATTGTACAAGATAATAGGTCTAAATTCTTCCACAGTGTTAGATCCTAGTATTTTAGGAATAAGAACCAAGAAAGTAGCATTTAGTTCCCTGAGAAGACATTTAGTGCCAAAGAATTCTTTGATTTCATATTGCACATCTTGACCAATAATATTCCAGAATTGCTGGAAAAACAACATAGGGAAGCCATCTGGGCTAGGAGATTTTTCCCCTTCAAAAGAAAAAAAAGAATTCCTAATTTCCTTGTTCGAGGGAATAGCTTGGAGCATTTTGTTAGAAGGATCATCAACCAACTTGGGAATGGCTGAGAGATTTTCACCCTAATCAGATCTATTCAAATTATTTTCCTTAGCCAGCAGCTCTAAAAAGTATCTTAACATTTCTGATCTGATATCTTCCTCCTTCCTTATGGATTTACCTTTAGATTGGAGATTCGCAATCCTATTAATAGCTTTATGTTTCATAGCCGTAATATGGAAGAATATTTTGTTTTTATCCCCTACCTTAAGCCAAAGAGCTCTAGATCTCTGTCTCCAAAATTATTCCTCCTTAGTAATAATGTTATGATAATCTGCAAGGAGTTTGTTTTCCTTAGTTCTTGTTTCCTCTGAAAGACCATCCTTCTGGATACTGTCTTGAGTTTCCTTAATTTCATTCTAGAAATTCCCTTTCAGATGGAAGATATCCCCAAACACATCCTTATTCCATCTTTTCAGATTACTTTTAATTGTGTTCAGTTTCTTATCCATTCTATACATTGCTCCCCCTTCAATAGTGTAGTTCCACCATTCCTCAATCTTTTCTTTTAAATTAGGGTGGGCTAGCCACATTTTTTCAAATCTGAAAGGAATATTATTTCTACCCTTGATCTGATTAATATTTAAGGGTATAGGACAGTGGTTAGAGCCAATGCAGAGTTCATTAGAAAGAGTACACAAATACTTGGACAACCAATCATGGGTTAAGAGGGCTCTATCCAGTTTAACCTGGATCAGATCCTTCCTCGTACGTTTATTTGACCATGTATAGTCAATGCCTTCCAGGTGAATATCTAATAAGGCTTCCTCATTGATAAAGTCCACCAAATCAGATCTTCTTTCAAGCTGGGAGGTAATACCATCCTTTTATTCCTCATTTTTAAGAGGAGTATTAAAGTCTCCCATGATCATCTAGCTAGTTGCTTGGTAAAGATTACAGATTTCTTTCAATCTTTGCATATACTTTTGTCTACCTACTCTAGTGTTAGGGGCATATATATTGATTAGGTTCCAGCTGAAGTTGCCCTTAAGGAAGGTAATCTTGACCACTAAAATGTTCTTTTCACTAAGAATTAAGTCACACACAACATTTTTATTATTCTAGAAAATCCTAATGCCACCTAAAGCACCATCAGAATCACCTCCTATACTCCCATAATCTTTAGACACGTGCATTTTTTCCATCTTTTCTTTAGGAATTTTAGTTTCTTGAATAAGTAAGATATCAGGTTTTCTATCTCTAACCATGTTCCTAAGAACATCCTGTTTATGGGGGCTGTTAAGCCCTCTTATATTCCAAGAAATAACTTTCATATTAAAGACTTGGAGAACATATCTCAGGGATGGTGTGTTTTTTGCCATTCGCTATATTCTATTTTTCTTCCTTCTCTCTTTTTTTCTTGTGTGATTCCCTTCCTTTTTTAATTTTAGGAGTGCCCACATCTGCCTTGTATTGCCTTCTTGTTTGTACTCCCCCTTGACTTTGATTTTCTTGTTTTTTAGCTGATTCACTCATATTACTGTAGTTCTGGTCTCCTTTTTTGCCTGAATTTTTAATTGAATTTTTTTTCCTTTACCTGTGACCATGGAGCTTCCTGGGTTTCTAGGATTATCTCTGGACTCAAATTCTCTCCAATCTTTCTTCGCTCCACAGATCTTCAATAGGGGATAAATAATCATTATCGCTATCTTCAGAAGTATTACCATTATGGTCATGTTCCTCGATAATTCCTTCTTTAGGAAGAGGAATTTCAACTATTATAGGGGGCAACCATTCTGTACCCTTCAAATTGGTTGCATTATTAGTAGCTTCTAGCTCCTTCACTTTAGGCTATTTTTGCTCTTGTCTAGATTCTACTTTAACTACTTGATCAATACTAGACTGTTTATCCAAAGTGATGTGGTTTTTAGGTAGCAAGTTTACCTCTGATTCATTACTGATGAAACTCTTTGTTTTGTTCTCCTATTGACCTAGATATGGATTCCCTAAAGAATTTACATTTGGATTGATTTTCTGCTTCCATACTTTTTTTTGTTCCCTTTTATGCTCTTCTATTTCTTTTGGTTTATTGAGCGGACAATGTTTAGCCCAATGACCAACTTTTTTACAGGAGAAACAAGCAAAGGGAATCGATTCATAATTAACAGTTTGGATGTTCTTACCCAGTTTAGAAATGATAGTGATGACTTTAGGTAGATCCGTCTTATGGTGTATGTTCACACAAATTCTAGCATAGACCAGTCTAGATCTGGCGGCAATCATCGGGTCTATCGATAGGAGTTCCCCAGATGCACTTGCAAGAACAAAAAATAGATCCTCATGCCAGTATTCTATTGGGAGGCTAGGTAGTCTCAGCCAAACAGGAGTAGCATCAAATATCTGAGAATTTAGATCTAGATTCATAACCCATTTTTGAAGAGCCAAAGATGATTTTCCAAACATCCAGGTCCTCCACATAGCACTTTTGATAGGTCTTCCATATTTGAAAAGACAAAGGAGAAAAACCCCTTCGACATTGCTGCAATATCCACTTGTCCCTTGAGTTTCCATTTATGATAAGTAAACTCTCTGACAAGATCAATATTAGGTCTTACCCCCGTAAACTTACCAACCAAAGTAAGAGCCATTGTAGATACAATATGATCCACAAGGGGGTCAGGAATGGAGATACCAAAATAAACCTTACTGGGTTCCAAGATGTTATTGATACTAGGAATAATAGATTTTCCTAAGGGTTTAATCCCAAATAATGACAACCAACTACCTTTAGGTAGATTCCTGTTTGAAGTAGGATCATTTTTATCAGCCAAAGGACTCTTACATTTAGATGAGGTTTCTCCTAGCCCACCATCTCAGAAAGGAGGGTCCTTGACATCATCTGAATCTTTAGTGGAGCCCTCTTCTGTTGATCCTCCCACTTTCTGTTGGTCTCCTGCAGCTACAGATGCCAGGTTTCCTCCAGCATCGCGTTTCCCACCATCGCAAGTTTTCAAATTCCCTCATGCCCACCCGTTGTCTCCAGCTCCCGCTCCATCTCCCACTCCTTCTATGGTATATTTCTAGGTTCTTCTCTTATTTCATGTATTACAGAGACTCTTATAGAATAAATAGACAATAGAGTTCTAATAATCTTACTCAAAATAGTGTCTTCATCAATGGTTCCACCAGATCCTCAAATAGAATTCACAACTTCCTTAGGTTGGGTACTGTACTGTATTATGTTCTCCCCTTCCTTCATTCTCATATCATCAAACTTTCCTCAAAGACTTTCATATTTAGCTCTCAGTACATTTGCATCTCCTCCATAAACTAGTGTAAGATGATCCCACATATGCTTGGCAGTTGTACATGTTTTGATGTCCTCAAATTTTGCATCAGTAAGTGAAGAAGAAATCTCCACCATTATAAGGTTATGTTCATGTTTCTCTTTCATCTGATTAATAGTCAAAGGTCTAGAAGGTAGGATGAATTCATTGTCCAGATAATCCGCAATGTTGTCTCCAATTCTTGATAGGTATAGTCTCATTGTTCTTTTCCATGTCGAGAAGTTATCCTTGGTCAGCTTCGGTGCGTATCTCTTATACATCTTGTGATCTTTAGCTTAAGTCCTTCAAAACTTTCTTCTAAGCATTGTATTCTCTGATACCAATTGTTAGAATAAATGAGAGGGGGATTTGAATAAGTTAGAATTAGTTTCCTCACAATTATCCTACAGTCCCAAATTCCTCCAGATGTATATCAAAACAAATTCAAACATATAATTCAGCTTGGTGAAATGTATTCTATATCTCACACTTTAGTCAGTAGTGTTTACCGAATGTTAGTAAATTAATACTCTGATTACCGATCTAGGTCAATAAAGTAAAGTGTAAATTAAAATAACAATCTACAATCATTCATGCACATTGACACATAAATTTTTTACGTGGAAACCCTGCTAAGTGAAAAACCACCTGGGACCGGTAACCCAAAATATTTTCACTCTTCTGAAGTGAGCTCAGTGAAGAGCCAACCCTATTAAAGGTTACAATGCACATTGTTAAATATGACCTGGTTAGAGGATTTAAAACTAACAGTTCTCTCTTGATCATGCATTCACTATGTGGTCAACAAGAAAACACTCAACATTCATTTGAATGTTATAATAAATACTTTCACTGTTCTACTCGGTTAAGAGATTTATCTGTAACAATGGTTAAATTGATACAATAATAATCTGATTCAAATACAACTCTATTTTACAGATTTTTAGATCTATGCTAAGTACATAATACCTCTGATCAATATGTTCACTTTAGTTCATCTGATTCACTTTGTTCTTCTCGGTAATGCTCTTTCCTCTGTTTTCTTGGTGACGTTTGTAGAAAATGTTCAGTTCCGTCTTTAACCAATTGGATCAGTCATGCATAAACTTTGCATGTGTGCTTCAATTTTGTACATGATTCAAAATGAATCTCTTGTCTCTTATATAGAAATCATGTCTCATTTAATTTTCATTCATCAGATTTTTTCGTTTAATCTCCATCATTGATTTTATAGTTTGATCCTTCCTCGACAGTTGTGTTAAAAACACGTTTCAATCTTTCTTGTCCGATCTTCATTGAATTTTCATAACTGTTTGATCAAAATAACAAACTTTATCTTTTACCTCAAAATCGTCAATTGCCAGCTTAGCATTCTAGTCAGCCTCAGTTTGAATTAAATGCTCGGTCAATACCTTGTTGTGTCGGTGATCCCTAGCTTGGTTATTACTGTGCTCGGTATACACAGTGTTTTACTCGGTGTATATAGAACTCATCATTTTCTGACCACATAAAATTTGTTTGTTTTAGTTCTTCAATACACAACAAATGTTTTCCACCATAATAATACTCATATAAGTTGACATCAATAAAAATACATTAACTGATATTGTTTATCATCACATCTGCAACTCATTAGAATATCAACAAATGACTTCAAACATACAATCAGTTGTAGTTCATCAGACTTATGTGTGTATTTTTTTACCTTGAGCTTAGGGGAGGTTAAATAGGTGCATTTTAGGGGAGTGGCTTACAATAGGGGTCTGACGCCCAAAGAGGCTAGTTCCAGGGTAACCTATTGTAAGTTTTGATTAAGCAAAAAATAGGTTTTACAAGGACTTGAAACCTTTACAAAGAGTATAAAAGATAAGCATAAATGTTTAACAGAAACTATGTCGCAACACCCAAGAACTAAAGCCTAAAATAAACATTAACAACAAAAACAACAAGCTTCATCCAAAGTAGGACAGAAAAAAGATAGGTCAATAGGAAAAAAAGATAGCTAGATGCACTTCATTAAGTCTTCAGCCTAGACCACCATAAGCTGCATTTGATCAACTGATTTCTTGAGCTCTTCCAGCTCCTTGTCATCTTTGGTTCAAGTCTTCCTGGTGCTAGCCCATGTATGCTTTCCCCATCCCATAGTGTCCTTCAGGTCCTTTCCCTCTTTTTCACCCTTTTCCTTCTCCATGTTTCCAACCAAGATCTTAGTATGTTCTGTGCTGGCTTTAAGACTAAAAAGGCTTTGCTCCCGAATTTTTCACATGGTTTCTTCCAATTTTTTACACTTTGTTATGCAACCGTTGAAACTTGCCCTTGAATTCCCCATTAATAGCCCTGTCCTCTTTCTCTTTCAATATTTTTTCCATCTCACAGAGCTTTTCAACCATTTTAGCATAATAATCCACCCTACCAACCACATCCTTCATTTCATCGAGGAACACAACAATCGGTTTGTCCCCAGTAACCAATCATAAGTTATTAATAAGTGATAATTTAATAATAAAAATTGTGGTTAACATTAAATAAAAGATTGATCTTGATGCCTCGCTCATGCCTTGAGAACTTGTATAGGCGAAGGATGAGAATGAGATGAGACCTAAAGAGTAGGTATGATTAGATTCCTCATCTTCACGAGAGGGTATTCTAGTTCCGCATGAGTCATGTTGAGGGTCTAGGGTCTAGAGTGACCAATCCAGGGTAACTCAAGTGATTGACCATGTGATGACACTCCCATAGTATGTAGCCTAAGTCTCCTCCCTAGGTCCTTCTTTACCTTTGATGATTGTGTTTTGAATTTTGGCCTTTTGGTTTCAGTAAGTTGGTTCTTGTTGGTGTTTTTGGTTAATTTATGTCTATTCTTTATCTTTGGATGGTGTACCCTTGTGTTGACCTTTGATCTCCACTGTGTCTTGATATTTCCTATCCTTTTACTTCTACTTTAGTCTTTCTTATTATGTACTTGTGTCTGTGGGCCTGATGTTATTTCCTCAACACAGTGGGAGTGGACCTTTGGTTCCACGAGGTTGGGTGGTAGTGATTCTTTTACCATTTGAGATCTAACATTCTTATTCTTTCTTGGATGATCCTTATTGCAGTTGTTTTTTCTACCTTCTTTTCTTTTGGATACTTGTTCAGTTTCGTGAGTTGTGTAACTATATCATATCTGTATATTGGTTGACATCCTTTCAGAGGATGTGTTGTATTTTTATTTATTATTGCATACCTTGTGACTTGTATAGTGGATGCTGATTCATTTAGTTATACCTTGGATATCAATTGAATATGTGATCTTATTATATGAGATGGATATTGGATTCAGTTGATGTATCTTTTATGTTAGTTCTTTATAGTTGTTCTTCGTAGATTAGTTTGCTTAAGTAATTCTACATCAAGGAACCCTCGAGATTTATAATCTTTGTTTGAGTTGTGATTATGTTATGTGCTTCATTGTTTTTATTATGTGTTGTTATCATTATTGTATGTAAACATTAAAAAAATTATCCGGTTAACTTAGTTGCATGTTGGCGTAAGGTAGGACAGGGGAAGTCGGGGCCAACGACACACCCAACTATCCAACTACCCTGCGAGTAAACACAACGAAAGAAAACAACATAGAGAACAACACTAAAGAGAGAAGGAACAACAAATTATTTTATTGATTCATGCCATGAAAATATACATGCCCGACTGTGAGGTCTTCTGGGTTACGACCAACAAGATTTACAAAATCCTAACTTAATCTATCTTCTATCTTCTCATATCATCATTTGCTACTTTCTCTACTAGATGATACCAAACCTACCCCTAGACATCCTTATTTATACTTGCCAAAGTGACTTACAAAGATGGAAGAATGACCACCAATGGTCCACACCTATCCCAAGAAAAGATCCAAATATTAAATGTGCAACAAGAAATTAAATACAGAAGTCAGCTTCAACAGAAACCAAACACAGACAAGCTTGGTCAAGAAGAACTGAGCATTAGGTTCACTCAGCACAGGAAGGAATGCTGACCAACAGTGGAAACTCAACACAAATGGGAACTCGGCCAACAGTGGACAACTTAGTACATACTATAACTCGACACTTACTGACAGAATGAACAAAGATGAGAAGGATAGCAAGGCATCCTAGGATTCTCCTGCATCAAACAAATAGGATTGAAAGAAATGATTCCCTTGAATAATTGAGGTGTCAAAACCTGAGATGAATCCAACTCAGATTGAGAAATCCATGTAGCATCTTAAACTGGTCTATTCTTCCATTTCACCAAATAATCATAGTAATCTTTTCCTCTTGTACTTTTACCAATCTTATGATCCAATATCTATTCAACCTCTTCAATCTTCTTCCTAGGATAATCATCTGGTATAGCAACTTCATCATCTGACTCATGATACTTGTGCAAATTAACAGTATTGAATATAGGAGATATATTTATGTCATCAGGTAACTCAACTTCATAAGCATTACCACTTCCAAACTTCCTCATAATTCTACAAGGACCAAACTTATTCATCTTTAGTTTACTGTATGTTCCAACATGAAATCTTCCCTTCCTCAAATGAACCATCACCTCATCACCAACTTCAAAAACCTGATGTCTCCTAGACTTGTCAGCATTTTCCTTATTTTTTTGATTACTTTGTTCCAAATTCAACTTCACTTCCTCATGTAAAGACTTTATAAAATCAACAAATACTTCCCCTTCATCGCTTCTCTTTTCTTCACCAACAATATCCCTCAAATCTAATACTACTCTAGGCTACATTCCAATAACAATCTCAAAAGGTGTTTTTCATGTACTCTTATTCACATAATTATTACACGTGAACTCAACTTGTGCCAATATCATCTCCCAATTACTCAGCTTATCTCCAACTAAACATCTCAGAAAATTACCCAAGCTGCTATTCACAACCTTTGTCCATCCATCTGTTTGTGGATGGAATGTAGAACTAAACCTTAACTCAGTATCCATCTTCTTCCACACATTCCTCCAAAAGTAACCAACAAACCTGCTATCTCAGTCAGAGATAATACTTCTCGGTAATCCATACAATCTAACAACCTCTTTGAAAAAAATCTTAGCAACATGCATGCAACATCTGATGTCTTCTTACATGGTATGAAATGTGCCATCTTATAAAATCTATCCACAACAAAAAATATGGAATCATACCCTTTTATTGTCTTAGGTAATCCAAGAACAAACTCCATACTAATGTCACTTCAAGGTTTCTTAGGAATAGGAATAGGTGTAGACAATCCAGTATTCTGACTTACTCCTTTTGCAACTTGACAAATTACACAACTTCTTACAAACTTCTGAACATCCTTATACATATGAGGGCAATAGTACTTTTTCTTAAGCAAACTCAATGTATTATCAATTCTAAAATGTCCAGCCAATACACTACAATGCTTTTCCTTAATCAAATTAATTCTCATGGAACATCGTGGTATACAAAACTGAATTCCTTTGAACAACATACCTTCTTGAATGAATTAATCCTCAAACTTATTGTGTTATTCTGACAGATTTAGTTCTTTGCACTCTCTCCACGCCTCAAAAAAATCAGGGTCATTATCATACAACTCCTTCATCTCATCAAAACCAAGAACAACAACCTTCATCTCACTCAACAAAGAATGTCTTCAGCTTATTGCATCTGAAACCTGGTTAGTAATACCACTCTTATTCTTGATCACAAATGTGAAACTCTATAAATATTCAACCAACTTCATATGTCTTTGATTCAACTTATATTGACTTCCCAAATACTATAAAGCTTTATGATCGATATACAACACAAAATTCTTAGGACTTAAATAATATCTCCACTTTTTCAAAGCTTGAACAACAACATAAAACTCTTGATCATACACATAATACTTCCTTTTCACATCATTCAACTTCTCACTAAAGAAAGCAATAGGTTTACCTTCTTGACTCAACGCAACTCCTAGTGCACTATCACTTGCATCACACTCAATTTGAAATACCTTATTGAAATAAGGTAAAGCTAACACAGGTAACTCAACAACTGTAATGCCCTGCCAGGAAACCCAAGAACTTAACCTAAAACATGACACTAAGTTTGTGGAATAATTTTTTTTTAATGTTTACAAACAATAATGATAACAATGCAGAAGCAACACAATGAAGTACATGACATATACATAAGTACAACTCAACATAGATAACAATTCTTGAGGGTTCCTTGATGTAGAATTACTTAAGTAAAATAATCTATGAATAACAACTATAGAGAACTAACACAAAGGATGCATCAACTAAATCCAATAACATACATCTCATAATAAAAGATTACATATACATCTGATACCAAAGGGTATACAACCTAATCAACATCCACTGCACAAGTCGCAGGGTATGTAATAATACATAATAAAAAATACAATGCCTCCTCCAAAGGATGAAAACCAATATCCACATATGGTACAAGTACACAACTCATGTAACTAAACAAGTCTCCATAAGACTAAGAAGATGAAACTGCAACAAGGATCATCCAAGCACAAAGCAGAACCGTCAGATCTCAATGGTAATAAAAATCACTACCACCCGATCACGTGGAACCAAAGGTCCACTCCCACCGGGCTGAGGAGATAGTAATAGGCCCACTCACACAAGGTATACAACAAGAAGGAAACATCAAGGTATACATGACATCATACTCAAATGCATAGGAAGATCCTATAAGTTCACTAAACCATAATAAGAAACACTAAACAATACCAGAGGTAACTAACGCACGTAGGATAACCTAAGCTGTATATAGGGAAGTATCATCACATAAGCCTAACCTTGAAGGTAACCCTAGTAGTACCTCTTGACTCTGGCCTCCAAGTGACACTATGTGGCTCAGTAATCCTTTCGTGAAGACAAGGATCCCAACTCCCATCCTATCATGTGACAACACTCAAGGCATGGGTAGAGACTCAGACATCTTATTAGTTCATTTTAAACCCCTTTAATGTTTTACATTATCACTTATTAAGTAACTTGCCAATGGGGTACCCTAGTAACCGCTTAGGGCCCTGGATCCATTGCAAGACACTTCCCATCCATACACTTAGTTAACCTACCTAGGCTCATAATCAACACATGAAGGTATAATTAGATCTCAAATCACATCCTGCCCATCCAAGAGCACATAGGGTCTCAACTAACCCTACAGTAACCACAATATCCTCATAAGTCCATAAGCACATCATAACAGAATTAGGTTGGGTATAATATATCAGGACCATGACATCATCACAAAAAATGAATTGACATCACATGAGACACCATGCAGAAAATACAACCCCAAAACCTCTGGATTTATGTCCTAAAGGTCATCTAACCCAACAAATACCTGAAACATGATAACATAAAAGAGTATATAATTCATTTCATCACGCACTCAAAACACATCATGGCATAATAAATGCATATTCAGAATACATTAAATCAAACACACTGTTAACGTAGGGACAAACAAATTTATAATCTCTTATCGTGCAAATTTGTTTATCAATTAAAATTACTAACCAAATTATAATTAAGTTTCCAACAAAATGCAAATCAAAGATCTATAGATTAATTTATGAGACCTAAAATACATAAATTAATCTAACCAATAATTATACATCCAACTATAATTACAACAATTATACAAACATAAATGTAATCATCATCAGTAGACATTAATTAATCGTCCAATAATAATACTACTATTTTTATTTAATTTACATCATATGTTTAAACACTACCAATTAAAAATAAATGTCCTGATAAAATAACATCACTTAATATATATATATATTAAGAACCCAGATAACATTATAAATAAACTAATTAAAAATAATTAGAATTATTCATAAAACAAAAATCCCTTAATATAAATATATACGCTAACTTAGCATTTTTAATAAATATATACACAAACAGTTTAAATAAAACTGAAATTAAATATATAACTATTACTAACCTTAAAATAAATTAGTTTTTAAAAAATTTAATAAATTAAAAACAATCTTAAAATTTTCTAATTTAAACTAATTTAAAAATAAAATAACATTTAATTATAACTAAATTTTAAATTGAAAATAAATTTAAATTAAATACAAAAAAATATACACTTTAAATAAAATAAAACCGTGGGCCCCCCCTTACCCATCCCGTCACGGGAGGGTTCCCGAGGGGCTACTGCAGGCCACAGCTTGCGGGCCCTGCGGTCCCCTTTGGGGTACCGCACGGGCTCCGTAGTACTGCGGGCCCTGCGGTCCCTTGGGACCCGTGGGTCTTGGGGGATGGGGGGATGTGGTGGCGCCCGCCACCTTCCAAGCCTTTGTAATTTATTTTTTTTTACAATTTTTTTTAAAACAAAATTTTATTTTTAAAGATATTCTTTGAAATATTTTTTTTTTTTAATAAAATTCTGAAAACGAAATTAAAATAGGAAATATTATTTCTTTTGTTTCCTTCCTAATTTGTCTTTTTTCAAAGAGCATAATTGACTGGTGTACTTTTTAATTCTCTGTATTTTTTTTTACAGAGAGGTGTTTTTCCTCAAACAATAAATTTTTAAGAGGAATTTTTTTTTCAAAGATTAATTTTTCAAAGGAGATTTTTTTTCTCAAACTTAATAGTTGAACTATAGACAATTTAATTTATCATTTTCTAAGAGTTATACAACGAATTTTTCTATGAAAATTGGACATCATAACTCTACTATGCCAAGTAATAATAAATAATGAAAATATCAGATCTAAGGGTTTTCTAAATACCCCAAATCACAGAAACTCAAATAAATGCCTATTAACCATAATGAATACACATGCAACTATTCAAACACCAGAAACCATACAATTACAAAACTAAAATCAACAAATGGATTACAAACTCTGCCTTAGATCCAATGCAAGAAACTGAAAAATACTGCCTTTGAAGATTGTAGAACCCTGAATCCTCCAAGAATGAATTCAACCATAGATCTGAAACCACGAAGAATCGAAGCACAAGCAATCCAAAAATTCACACAAAGTTTCAATACACATGCAACCACAAAATCATCAAATTCTCCAATTGCCCAAAAACACACAAAGCTCTCCAAAATCCTTCAAAACCTGTTAATCCAAAATGAACCCCAATTCCCCCCTAAAGGAATTCAATTTCCCCTAAACATGCAAACCCTCATGACAACACACTTAGTCAATCCCTAAAAAGACTCCACTTGAAATTGAAAGAAAATATCAAATAAATAATTAAAATATCTTTTAATTCCACAACCCAACTTTGAATCCTAAAATCAAGTTGAAAACTTTGAGTTTGAAAATACCTTTTCAACAAAATCATGCACATGTAATTAATAAAATATTAAATTAAATAAATTAAATATTTAAATTACAATAATCCATGCAACTTAATATTTACTTATTTAATAAAGCATAAAAGCATATTTAATCTAATTTTCAATTAAATATTAATATTCAATAATTGCACTTTTAATTAACTTTTCAATTAAACATAGGTATTTAATTTAATTTTCAATTAATTAAATACTCTATATTTAATAATCAATTCCAACTATATTCAATTAAATAAATAACATGATATAACACACAATATCAATGCACTCAATTGAAATCAACAAAATTAACTCAAACACACACAAGGATAGGGATCCATGAATTCACATCAACTAGACAAATTTGGGTAGGGTAGTCATACTGATACTCATCCCATACCTAGGAAAATTAGGTTTAGGGTAGGATTTGGACCTGAATACTATCTCCCCTCTCTTACCATTGAGATTATTGCAATAGGGCATGCTCACTCCAGCCAATTTAGGGAAGACATAGCCCCGTACCTATAAATATGTCATCATAAAGATGAACATACATGCATATATAATATATCAAACAATGATTGAGACTAGGTTATCATGTGGATCTCGCCGAAGAAAGTAACTATGACTCTATCCCATACCATACCAAGCACATCAAACAGTAAAGTACAACATATAATGATCCATGTGCATGTAAATCTAGGGTTAGTATTGTTAGAAAACCATAATCGAAATGAAATCCTAACATATACATAAGAATCATAAAGTAACCATATATCATATGAAAATAGGAGATATAATACTCTAAGCAATGAATCAATAACATACTGAAGTGTGATACATAAATATCCTCAGGATCAACTGAAATAAACCACACATACATAAACATGCATAAAAGAGTTTGACATGTGAAAACTAAAAAGAAAACTAAGAGGTGGGTATTGCAACAACCCTTTCTTTTAAAGTCTCTAAACTCTTGTCAACTCCATGTGTCCACTTAAAATCTTTTTTATCTCCTCTCATAGTCTCAGTCATAGCATTACAAATAGAACTAAAATTCTTGATGAACTTTGTGTAAAAATTAGCCAAACCATGAAATGATCTTACCTCACCCACATTCTCAGGTGTAGGCCATTCCAAAATTTCCTTAACCTTCTCAGGGTCCATTTTCATACCATCAGCTAAAATCACAAATGCTAAATACACAATCTCTTCTTCCATAAAGGAAAAATTCTTTAGATTAATCAATAGCTTCTCCTCCTCCAGTCTTTGCAACACTTGTCTAATATGCTCGAGGTGTTCTTCCTTAGTCTTACTAAATATTATAATATCATCCAAATAAACAATCACAAACTTACCCAAAAATCTCTTGAGAACTTCATTCATCAACCTCATGAAAGTACTAGGTGCATTAGTCAAACCAAAAGGCATAACCAACCACTCATATAATCCTTCTTTTGTATTGAAAGAAGTCTTCCATTCATAACCTTCTCTAATTCTTATCTGATGATAGCCACTCTTCAAATCAATTTTGATAAAATACTTTGCTCCACTCAAACAATCCATTATGTCATCCATCGTGAGCATAGGAAACCTATACTTTATTGTTATCTTGCTGATAGCTTTGGATGATGACATTAAGTTTTTCCATTAGTATACTTAAAGGGAAAAACATGATAAAGGTCATTGGTATAGGTATAACCGGCGGACAGCAAGCATACCCGACGAGATAAAAATGTCTATCGTAAAAATGCTAAGTATAGAATTGCCCGATGAACAATGACAAGAGTCAAACCAACGAAAAGCATTACCGATGATACAATTTTGAGAACATCGTCGACAGAGAAGAAAATGCATACCCGATGAATAGTTCAATTAAGAGACACTGACGGAGTACAAAACTGATAGGGCAGCCCGACCTTCAGAACTGACAGTCAGTTACAAAACCCGTAAAAGGTGGATCTGACTTTACACGTCAGATAGAACATTGTAATTCTATTTATAGAGTTTTATTTTTTTTTAAAGATTTACTTGAGGGTCAAGAAAGTAAATTGTGAATATTTTAAAGCATCCTAACATATCTAAAACATATCTAACTAAAGATCAAGGTCAAGTTGTAAACCTTGGATATAGAGTTAATTTGTAAAGCGTGAATCAAGAATAGAGCTAGAAACTAGTATAAATAGATGTTCAATCATTTGTAATAAAAGAGACTTGTAATCAGTTGAAAAATGATAGCAGCCATGGAGATCATCTAAGAAACATAAGAGAATTCATGCAAAGTACAAAAATAGATCAAATCAGTTATCAAGAACACAGAAAGGGTACCAACAAGAAGAGAGAAGGTATCACTCAATCACTCAAGGTGATTACATTTACATTGTAAGCTTTACAAGATCTGTTATCAGCAATTAGAGATTACATTCACTATCAGATCAACATTTATATAGTAGTTGCATTCTAACAAGTGCATCACAACTAAAATTCTTTTGTAGAAGGTGGACTTAACATTTCTTTGATAAATCTCTTAATAGAGTGCACACCTAACGGTGTTGCTAAAGCTTCAAAAAAAGTAGATCCTAACAGGTCTCCACTCTAATACTCTTTACAGGGTAGATCATCAGAAGTGATCAAATGTAAGCCTTTACTGGCTCCCTTCTTATTTGCAGATAGTGAAGTTTTGTGGGTAGACATCCCCACCACAATTTTTACTTCCTAACAGGAGTTTTCTGTGATATCATATCATGTTTTATGTGTTATTTGTTTTCATGAATGTTTCTTGAATGTTTACACATGTAAAGAACTTATATTATGATTTCACATGCCTATAGAAAGATGAACAAATAGATAGGTATATAAAAATCTGATGAATCAAAGGTTAATATGCCAACCACATAAAAAGTTTTAGAGGTACTGATTCACCCCTCCCCTCTTAGTACATCATTCCAATAATTCCAACAATTAGTATCAGAGCTAAGTCTCTTTCTTGAAAATCTTAAATACTTAAGAGAAAAGATCAATACAATGGAAAAGTATAGACTAGACAAGACTATTGAGAATGAGCAATTACAAATTTAGATTTACTATGAGCAGTATAAAGAGGTGAGAGTAAGCATGAGAAAGTTTCTTGATGAAAGAAAGATCATGGCAACTAGGCTTAATGAAAAATATTATCAAGAAGAGGAGATCCCAGATTACTTCAACTATGCTGAATCATCAACAAGCAAAGCTTCAGACACATCAGTAGAAGAGATCACAAGTCTACAATAAGTCAATCTACATCTGATAGAGAAAATCAAGATGCTACAAATTAGTCAAGAGACTCAGATGGTAAAAATGATTGATGTCATGAATGATTCAAGAAAAGATGAATCAGAGAGAACATTGACTATTGATGATAGGAGGAAAAACATTGAGAAGCTACAAGAAAAAGAATTAGAGATTCAAAGACTTACTGATCATCACCATGAGATTACCAACTAGATTATTCTTATGTGTCAAGAGGAAAATATATTAAATACTAAACTCATTGAAAGAATATAGATCATCAGTGAGATAAGGGAAGAGAATGAGAAACTAAAGCATGAAGTCAAAATTTAGAATCAACACAATAAATTGATCAAGAAAGCTGAAGATAGCAATAAAAGAATGGATGATTTCTTTGATGGTCAAAGAAGATTCAAAATCTACATAGGAATAGGGTACACCGACAATGGAGAATCATCTAATCAATTAGATCAAATGAATGTTTATGCAACTCCAAGGACCAAGAAGCTATCATGCAATCACTATGGAAAACCAGGCCACACCTCAAACATTTGCAGAAACAAAATGAAAGGTATTCCTCAATCACAATCTACTTTCATTTTTAATTGTTATAAATATCACAAGAAAGGACACAAGGCATATGAATGCAGATCCAAGATGACAAAGCCAAAGAAGGAAACCTACATGGACAAGTACTGTCCTACCTATAAAATGAATGGACATACATATCAGGAATGCTGGAAAAAGAATAAGAAAGCATGGACACCAAAATAAATAGATAATGGATACAAACCACCAAGAGTAGGTAACTCATATGTTTGGGACTATAACACATGGGTAAATTGCACAGTATATGGAAGGTATGGTCATATATCTGCCAACTATATGATAAAATGGACTAGAAAACCAAGATGATGGTTAAATATAGGTATGGCATGTTTACATTGTCGTAAGGTTGGACATGTGATAAAAGATTGCAAAGACTGATTGACATAAACACGCACTTATCCCAATGGAAACACCATTGATGAAATCAAGAAGATAAGAAACAAGATGTCGGTAAAAGACACAAACACTGAAGGTGGTGGAACAAGCAATGAAAATGATGATGCCCCATCCAATGGATCTAGTGGCATCACTATCTCCAACTAAATTGCACAAGTAAGTAAGGAATTTCATTATGACAAGTTATGTTATGCATTGGTTCCATTTACATATTGATCATATAGATAAAATTAGCATTATTGAAGATGCACTACATTGTTACTTGCAATATTATTGAAAAACAACCATCAGTTAATGGGTACAAATTAGCATCGTTGAACACACATAGAAAAGTTAACACTACTTACTATTGGAGATTTGATTCTGAGCAGTTGATTGATTGTATATTTGTCATTGGTGACAACATATAATACACAGTAGTAAATCTGTATGTACTTATCAGAATGATGATATGAAGACTTGCATGGTTAGATACATGTTGTTGACATGTTTATTATGTTATGTTCATACACGCAGACCTAGATATGATGTTTCAGTAAAGTTATGTTATTCTGTTATTGGCAGTTACAATTCTGGAAGTATAACTGTTTAGAGCCGACGTATATAACGTGTTTCTTGAGTTATGCCTATCTTCAGGTTATGCATGTGTATATTCATGTTTAGTTATGAGTTGATGATACTCATCTAAAGGCACCAAACATGTTTCAAGAAGATTGCAAAGTTAGAGTTAATTTGGTGAGGCTGACTTAGTGAAGCGTCGCATTTATTCAGTTTATACTTGCGTGATTGTAATTATGCTTGCGTGCTTAGTAGAGCCGACAAGGATGTTATGAAGAGTTTTCTTACAGGTCCCATGATCTCATAATTTGAGATAGATACTTATAACAAGTCAATTGTGATATGCTAAGTGTGAATAATATGAAAAGAGAAGAAAGATGTACAGAGCAGATTATCAGAGTTGGTTCATTCATCAAGAGTCTATGTGAAGAAGAAGTGAAAGATTGAAATGCACTAGAACTAATCAAGACAATAGGTCTACTCTATAGTTCATCATAAGATATAGTGCATATCTATTATACAGAAGGTTGTAGCCTTCACCATCAAGCAGTGAGCTTTTGGACAGTGAGTCCACCACCCCTAACAGGGTTATTTGTAAAAGACTCCTAACAGGGTCCAACCCTTAACCAGGTCACTATACTTATTGCATTGTAAAGTACAAATCCTAACAGGGTTGAAATATCTTCTAACAGGGATTACTACAAACAAGTATAGTTCATTGTGGGTGCTAATTCCCACCGGGGTTTTTACCAATTGGTTTCCCCATAATCAAATTGTGTGTTGTGTACTATATTATCTGATCAAGCATTTACTTTGTTGTATTCTGAAGTTAATGAAGTAAATAACTAACGTTACTGATAACTGATTCACCTCCCCCTCTCAGTTGTCCTTTGAGACTATTCTAACAATTGGTATCAGAGCCAAGTACCTTGGAGAAGAATTCTAACAGCTTAAGGTAGATTAGATGTCTTACTTCAGAAAAGAAAGCCCTAAGTTTGATGGAGAAAATGATCTAGATTGGAAAAACAAAATGATAACACATCTACAATGTGTTGGCTTTGAGATCTTTGAAATTGCTACCCAAGAAGTTGCAATTCCATCTCTGAAAGACCTTGCAAAGGATGAGGCTACTAATAGACAAAAAGATACATTTACCAATAATGCAGTTGCCAAAGAAGCCTTATCAACGCCTTATCTGATAGTGAATTTTCTAAGATCAAGAAAATTGATAGAGCATATACCATATAGAAGTATTTAGAAGATATGTTTGAGGGAGATATTCAAGCAAAGAATGCATGTAGGAAGACATGGAAAAAGAAATACAACAGTCTTGAGATGTTACTTGAAGAGAACATTAGAGCTTACAATCAGAGGATAAATGAAGCAGTCTCTGGAATCAGAAACAATGGTGGAGAAATATCAGAAGAAGATATAATGGACAAACTGCTAACTACTTTGACATCAAACTATGAAAACAAGATAAGTATTCTAGAGGAAACTATGCAATTCTAACAAGACTTCAAGAGAGATACTTTGATCAGCAAAATATCTGCATTCGAGATATCAAGATCGAAGACTGAACCTAAAAGTGAAACAACTTTCAAAGCCTCAGTCCATGGTAAGAAATCCCTACACATCCACAGTCATAATGAGAAAGAAGAAGTTGATGAAGAACTAGAAGAAATCATTACTATGATTGCTAGAAGAGAAAATAAAGGAAAAGGAAAATATGAAGGACAACTTCCATTCAAATTCTTTTCATGTAACAAGATTGGTCACTTTGCATCTAAGTGTCCTACAAGAGTCAAGAAGTTCAGATCTAATTACAAACCCAAATATAAGAAGGAATGTTATCATGCTGAAGAAGGTGTAACTGATGAAGATTCAGGAGAAGATAAAATTGGATTCATTTTCCTTAGAGATATGGAAAGGTTTCTTGAGGAAATGGACATTCAAGATGAAAAGGAAGAACAAGAGTTAGCCTTAATTTCCAAAGTAGACATTAGAACTGATTGGATCATTGACAGTGGATGCTCTCATCATATGACAGGTGACAAAGATAGATTCATTCATCTATAAAAATACAAAGGTGGTATGGTTAGATTTGGAGATAACACTCCTAAACCTATCATTGGCAGAGGTTCTATCACTTTGGATGGAAAGAACAAGACAGATAATGTTCTATATGTTGATGGATTACATCATAACTTGCTGAGTGTTGGACAGCTACTTGACAAAGGTTATCATTTGGAGTTCAAAGACAACAAGTGCATCATTAACAATAAGGATGGAGACATGATTGCATCAGGCTCTAAAATAAAGGTAATGTTTTTAGCTTAATTCAGATGTTAGTTTTTTTGTTGCAAAGGTGGATGACAGTTGGTTATGGCACAAGAAACTATGCCATATCAATTTTGATAATATAGTAAAGATCAGTAATGTCAAGGCAGTTAGAGACCTTCCTAGTATTACAAGACCTGTTGACACAATATGCAAGGAATGTGTTATGGGAAAGCATGTAAGGAGTTCCTTTAGAAGCAAGCAGAGCTCAGCTAAAAATAAATTGGACCTAGTGATTACAGATTTGTGTGGTCCTACCCAAACAAGATCATACTACAGAGAAAGGTATTTTATTTTGTTTGTTGATGATTATTCTAGGATGATGTGGGTTGCATTCTTAAAGGAGAAGTCTGAAGCCTTTGAAAAGTTCAAAATATTCAAAGCTAAGGTTGAGAATGAAACCGGATTGAAACTAAAATGTTTGAGATTTGTCAGAGGAGGAGAGTTCACTTCTGATCAGTTTTATGACTATTGTGAAGAACATGGAATTAAAAGATAGTTGAGAGCACCTAGAACCCCTCAGTAGAATGGGATAGCAGAAAGGAGGCATAGGATCATACTTGATACAACGTACACTATGATGATTGAAGGGAAAGTTACACACACCTACTGGAGAGATGCAATGAACAAATTAGTATATACTATCAACTAAACTCAATTGAGGCTAGGTGCAGATAAGACACCTTATGAACTTTGGTTTAGTAATGTACATACAATAAAGTATTTTAGAATTTTTGGCAGCAAGTGCTACATCAAGAGAGATGATAGTGTTAGTAAATTTGATTCCAGAAGTGATGAAGGTATTTTTCTTGGTTACTCTACAAAAATCAAAGCATATAGATGTTTTAATATGAGATTGAAAAAGGTAATTGAAAGTACTCATGTAAAAATTGATGAAAAGTTTATGGTTCAAGAAAGATACTATGAATATGCACCTATGATTGAAGATGAACCC
>MU226051.1:5424659-5437180 GCA_018584345.1 Thuja plicata | reverse complement strand
TGTAACTCTATTATGGATTTGGCATGTACGCCATGTATTGATATGTACGCTATTATTGTTCATTTTTTTATATATGAAACTTCAAATTTGATCCTTGAATTTGTTGGTTGGATGTTTATGCCTTAAGAGTATTCTTGTTTCACATGACTTGCGTATATGCATGTGTATTTCTATAAATTAATGTACTTGTGTGTGTACTTCATGTATATTCACATTTATGATTCATAACCTAAATTCATGTGTACGACCTACGTGAATGACTTAAGTGCATTCATATCTATGCTTCATAATGTATGTACTACATGTTTTCTCTAGGACATAAGCAATTTTATGATTTAAGTGAATTAATGCTTGATGTGCTACATTGTATTTAGGTGTATCTTTCACGCTCTATATGTATGCACTCCATGACTTAAGTAAATTTATGTTTGTTGTTGTATGTTTTTTGTGACTGAAATACAGAGTATGAGAGTTTGGTTTTTGTTCTTGGACAGTGGATATAGGGATGTTTATGTGATTTTGAGCCCCTTGAGTAACTTCAAACATATAATGTTATTTGGGTACACCTGGGAAGTTATAAGGGTCTTTGGTGTAGGGAATCCAAGCAACAACAGTCATGCATAGGAGTCTTCATGGGTTCATCTCCACATATTTGTATTCATGGTTAGATCCTAGAAATCAACTATTCATTTTGATTAGATTGGTCTAATTGTAAAGCCAATCCATCTAAGGTGTCTTTATAAACCTAAGGTTTATTAGACTCATGACCTATGATAGGATAAGTAGGTTTGATGTTTTTTCTCTAATAAAAGTCCTACTATAGGATCTAAGGTTCTTCTAAGTCCTTTCAATAGGTCTAGAGGTCCTAATAGAAACATTGTCAAAAGTTGCACAGATGTTGTCGAGCAACTTTTAAAAGTTGTTATGCAACTTTCTCATTATTTTTGTTTTAAAACATTCATTGTGGGATCAAATCATTAGCTCCATCAGCTCTAGTTGGATGGATAAATTCTAGGGGAGATCTTTTTTCACTTGTGAAGCATCAAGAACATTTAGGCGCAAGTTGGACCCAAGTGTTCTGAAGGTGCACTAAGCCAAATTGGGCAGCAATTTTTGGGGAGCCATACCTCAGACCTCATGAGAGATATAAGAGATATATGAAGAGAAAAAGGACAATATTTAGAAGGCCTACAGGTACATGGCTCAGTTCTAGGATATTCCACTCATATTCCATTTTGCGACCCGATCTCGGTCGGTGCAAAAATTTGCATTGTTGCTTTTTTGAAAGTTGTTCAATGGTGCATCTTTCAAACCGTTTGTCATGGGACCAAAACATAAACTCCATCAACTCTAGTTGGACAGGTAAATGCTACAAGAGACCTACTTTCACTTGTGAAGCATCAAGAATGTTCCAGCGCAAGTCAGACAGAAGTGTCCCGAAGGTGCACTCAGCCAAATTGGGCAGTGATTTTTGGAGAGCCATATCTCAGAGCTCGTGAGAGATATAAAAGATCTTTGAACTACAAAAGGACCATATTGGGAAGGCCTACAAGAATATGACTCAGTTCTAGGAGATTCCACTTGGATTCCATTTGGCGACCCGATCTTGGTTGGTGCAAAAAGTTGCATTGTTGGTTAGTTGAAAGTTGCTCAATGGTGTATCTTTCAAACCATTAATCATGGGACCAAATCATCAGCTCTATCAGCTCTATTTGACCAAGTATATGCTAGGGGATACCTTTTTTCGCATGAGAACCATCAAGAAATTTTCGGCGCAAATCAGACCGAAGTGTTCCCAAGGTGCACTAAGCCAAATTGGGTGACGATTTTTGGAGAGCCATATCTCAGACCTCGTGAGAGACATTAGAGATATATGAAGTGCACAAGGACCATCTTGCAAAGATCTACAAGCATGTGGCTTATTTATACAAGGTGTCACTCAGATTCCATTTGGCAACCCAATCTCGGTTGGTGCAAAAAGTTGCATTGTTGCTGAGTTAAAACTTGCTCAATGGTGCATCTTTCAAACTATTTGTCATGGTATTAAACTATTAGCTCCATAAAATATAGTTGGCCAAGTAAATTCTAGGGGAGACCTTTTTTTTCTTGCGAACCATCAAGAACATTCCAGCGCAAGTCAGACTGAAGTGTTCCCAAGTTGCACTAAGCCAAATCGGGTAGCAATTTTTGGAGAGCCGTATCTTGGACCTCGTGAGAGATATCAAAGATTTGTGAAGTGCAAAAGGACCACCTTGGGAAGGCTTACAAGCATGTGGCTCAGTTTTGGGATATTCTACTCGGATTCTATTTGGTGACCTGATCTTGGTTGGTATAAAAAGTTGCATCGTTGCTCCGTTGAAAGTTGCTCAATGCTGCATCATTCAAATCGTTCATTGTGGGACCAAACCGTCAGCTCCATTAGATCCATTTGGCCAGGTAAATGCTAGGGGATACCTTTATTCACTTGCAAACCATCAAGAACATTTTGGCGCAAGTCAGACCGAAGTGTTCCCAAGGTGCACTAAGCTAAATTGGGTAGCAATAAAAGTAAAACAGTTCAAATGTCCACAAAGCATAACATATAACACTATAATTTTAATTGTAGATTATGCCTATTACTTTGGTTCGACAAAACATTTTCAAGGTAGTTGCTTTGGAAGAGAGAGAGATACATACTTACACATAATACATGGAAAAGATATAATATGAAAATGAACATACATACATAAATACAATGCATGACAAAGATACATACATAAATACATAATATGCAAATGAACATGAAAATGCATACATAAATACTACACATGAACCATTATTATAATTTAGAGAAATATGAGATATCCATTGCATGAGCCATTGTTATAATTGTAATGAATCATAATTCACTCATATCCTCTTAGTTAAATGGTACACAGTAAACTATACAAAATGTGGACCCTCAGTATATACAAATCAACCCATGGCCACTTTTATGTGCAATTTGATCTTCTTTCAATATAAAAAATGTGGTCTTCAAATATGCATGTAGACCACTTCATATTCATTTATATTTACAAAAAAGCGAATTTAGATTGTTTTTCAAACTTTATATATACAAAATTGTCAAAATAATTCTACCATTTTGTAGAATGATTCTTCATGATGGCCCAAAACTAATTAAGATAACCTTCTGGATCAGCTCTAACCCTTATTATGTCATGTATTTCCACATGTTCAGATTCACAAAGTTTCTGTAAATTATTCTTACGAGGTCTACCACTATACTTTATCAATTCAATATTTGTTGCAACAAGAAGGTTCGATTAATGCAAAATATGTCTATGTGTCTCATAGTTCTCAAACAACCACTTGTTGGATTTTTGGATAGGGTACATACATTTCATAGAAGCATTAATTAATACAAAATTCAACATATAAAGTATAATAGAATGATGGTAAGAGGTCTCATAGTCGTCAAACAAGAACACATTATATTTTGATAGTGTACCTTCTAAGCCATGTCCCTCTCACAACAACAGATCCTATTGGGTACTCAATACCCTCTCCATCAATGACTATAGTTGTCAATTTATTTTTTCCCTCAATACAATGACACAAAAAGTAATCAGTCCCTTCCTCATTGTTCTCATCTACAACAACTGACTATACATGACCTACAATTTATAGAGGGATAAGTTAACACCCCAAACACTTAACCACCTAATAAAATGATTTCAAGTAGGTTCAAGAGAGTTCATCTCAAAATGAAGAATACATTGAGAAATTGCCTAGTTCAACTAGGTCAGATATGTGATCAAAATATGTTGATGCTTCAAACTGGCTCAATTGTAGTGCTCTAGGAAGTTGATATGTATCAAGCGGTTGCAAAGGTCTATAAGACCATTCTTCAACCCAATCTTTTGATTCGCATTCCTCCCACACAAAATTCATACAAGACAAGCAAAAACATGCCATTAATCTAGTATAAATACCCAGTGATGCTGCATTTGAACTTCTAAATGAGTGCATGTCACTTGATCTTGTAAGTGTAAACCAATCTAGATAGTTTTCAATATTAGACTCACCTATCAACCAAAAAAATATATTAACCATATAATTACCTTCATTACCTATTCCCATCATAGATTTGCACCATCGCAAAATTATTTCTGCATTTATACCTTGGCACCACCTTCATACTTCAATTCCTCTCTGGAAAGATCTCTTTTTACACATGCACCCACACCATCATGCTTGCCTTTTCCATTCCCCGCCTTGGTGAAATCCCAAAAATGTTGAACACCACTTGTCACATGCATCCTACTCAACCAATAGAACATCCTTGTATTCTTGAATTGTGAGGTGCAATTGTCTGACCATATTATGTGTTGGATGTACTCAATACCTCTTTCCCTTAAATTCTCATAGAAAACTTTGAAGCAACCTTGCACAAACTCTGATGAATGTGTGCAATTTTCACTGATGTAGAAGTGACACTCTCTTAAAACCTTTTTATCTACGTATGTGCTATCATGTTCAGACAAGAATGCTATATGTACAAATATTGTCACTTGTATAGAATGTAAATATAATGCTTGCACTTCATTCTGAGGTTTAAGTGTATAATTCTCAGAAAAATCAATAATGTAGACAATAGTATCAAGGGGAAAAGTGTCCTTACATATCTTGAATTGCTCATCCAACCACCTAGCTCTATGTGAATGACGTATGTACTCATAAACTATTTTCACTTGAAAAATCTTCATAAAATCAGCTACGCATATATCATTTTTTACTAACTCACACCTCTTAAGTTATTTTCCATCTTTTCGATCAAAAGTTACTGTCTTGTATTTTCCAAAATAAACTAGTGTATTTCCAATCTCATTTGTGCTCTCTAGATGGTGACATATCCACAAATTTCTCATACCACCACATGCACTACAAGATCCATTCAAACACATCATCTTATAATAAATGCAACCATCATCTCGATTTCATAATACACATGACATAAAATCTCTTGATGACGTAGGAGGTGCTTGAAGACCACATTCCTGTAAAATAGTATTAGTGTGCAAAGTACAACAAACATGATGATATATATCATAATGCATGGAAAATTCAATATGTACCCTACAACAACATGTGGTGCGCGCATGATTAATCTTGTCGTAAAAAGATTTTGTCATTTCATAAAATCTTTGACTAATTTTAATTTGAGGAACTCTTTGGAGGAATATTTCATAAAATTGTGTTTGTGTCATATCCAAAAAGTGTTTTGGATGTGGCATATGATTTATAGATCCGATTCTCCTCCTAACAATGTCTCTTTCATTGGGTGAAACCCTTGTGTTGTTATGCCAAAAATTTTCAATTAATGTTCTTAATGCATCAACAACAACCTTGTCCTTGCATGGGAGTCTACCCAAGAATGACCAAAGAGAATTAGTGTTTGGCTCCTCAATTTTGTCTCGCCTGTGTAAGGCTCTCTGTAATGTTGATCTACCTATCCTTAATGACTTTCTTGTTTTGCTTACTATACGAGATTTTTTCATTTCCTTTCCCATTATAGTTGATGTGAGGACATGTCGAGTAACATTAGCATCTTTACTACATGATTTTGAAGAAATGGCTTGGTATGCATTGAATAGATTTATCACAATGGTTCTCTCAGTACTATTTTTCAATTTTCTCAACCCCACAATTCTCATTGTCTCTCTAAATTTCAGATTCTTAATCATTTCAACAACTACTTGACATCTTCCACTTTGATTTAATTTTTCAAAATAGTTATTCCAAATCTTTTTAACAATTATTCTACAATTTCTTTCTGACATTTTATCATGCATTGGCCTCAAAATATATTCATCAATGTAAATTATAAACATTGGTTTTCTACGAATTATTCTAGGAGGTGTTAACACAGATGCATGCTCTATATTTTCATTAGATGAATTAGGTGTATCTATCCCCATCATTCCAATTGGTGTATGTTGAACGTTTCAATTTTCATTATGTGCATTTTTTCATTAATGTCATCAAATTGAAATGGTTCATTAGATTAATTAGGTGCATTTATCCCCATCATTTCAATTGGTGTATGTTGAACATTTTCATTTTCATTATGTGCATTTTTTCATTAATGACATCGAATTGGAATGGTGCATTAGATGAATTAGGTGCATTTTTCACATTAACATGAAAATTTCCATTTTCATCACTTACATTGTATGCATTTGATGATGTACCTTGTCCTATTCTCCTCATGTGCTCCCTTTGTCTTTCCTTTTCTGTCTCTTGTTGTTCAATTGTTCCTCTTTTGTTCTTTCCCATTCTTTGTATTGAATGGAACCTATGAATAATATCCTAAGCATAGAATAATGTGTGAACATCAAATCCAAAAAAAAGAACAAATCAACCATTTTCTTAAAATGTGAACTTACATTGATAAAATAACATTAAAAACACCAATAAACAACACAATTCAATCATTGTAAAGAAAAAATATGCAAAAAAGTGTAGACATGTTTGTTATCGGCGTAAAATAATAGAAACACAATAGTGGGAGCTCAGGAAATCTTACAACGACTATTTTAAGACCGTTGAAGCAAGTAACATTCCTAATTCAATAGAACCTGATCGGGTTCAGAGGACTTAACAACTCGATCAGGTTATGAGAACATAAAGGATTAATGATCCTAATTCCTCAAAACTTGATTGGGTTGTAAAAAAATAAGAGAGAGAGAGAGAGAGAGAGAGAGATTCCTAGAGAGAGAGGATCAACATTCCTCTTTCCTCATAACCCGATCAGGCTATGAGAACATAAAGGCTCAATGTTCCTAATTCCTCAGAACCCGAGTGGGTTCTGAAAAACTAAGAACAAAGGAGGATTGAGAGAGAGAGTGAGAGAGAGAGAATGAGAAAGAGAGTTATAGAGAGAGAGTAGAGGGTAGGGAGAGAGGGAGAGGAGGGATTGAGAGAGAGAGAGATTCATCTTTCCTCATAACCCAATCAGGTTATGAGAATATAAAGACTCAATGTTCCTAATTCCTCAGAACCCGATCGGGTTCTGAAAAATTGAGAACAAAGGAGGAGAGAGAGAGAGAGAGTAAAATAAATAATTTTTACTTCTTCATAACCCAATCGGGTTTTGAAGAAGTAAAAATTGTGCATTTTATTCTCTAGATCATGATTGGGTTATGGAGGAGTTGAAAATGTACTTTTTTCTTTTCAGAACCCGATCGGGTTATTTTAAATTTAGAAACCCGATTGGTTTATGGCTTGGGAAGAGGCTTGGAAAATGACCCAAAGGCTTGGAGGCTCAATTTCCCTCCATTTATTTTTCTTTTAGACGTTTTGTCATCTTGTAAGATGAATTATTGACTTTATCTTCATGAGGTTTACAATTTGTCAACATGGTAGCTCTATAATTTTAACCATAATCGCATACGTCTTCTTAGCTTTCTAACCATATAATTTTCTCTATTTTTAGACAATATTAGCATAGTAAACTTTAATTTTCTTTATCACTGTCTTGATAGTCCTCATAGACATATGTCTACCATTTTTTTAATAACTTTTGATATACTTAACCAAATTAAAAATAAATTACATATCGGTGTTCTACACTTGATTCTATACACTTTAAAAAAACTTTTCATTTTCAATTATTTTGATGCAAGTTATGCCCAGTGCACGAACAGGTACCAAATTTTTAGGATGCGGTCACTTCAAAAAATCACAGAAACAAAATACTCATTGGAAAATTACAAAAAAAATACACAACTTATAGATCTCACTCTTACCTATCATCCTACCCAAGGGATTTGAAAAATATTGAATATAACTATATCTTTTGTACAACACACGGAAACATCTATGTTATGTTTTTCTGATAAAATCAGGAACAGGTTCTTGTGCGTGTGAGGTTTGACCCTCTTAATCTTATCAATTTTTTGAAAAATTTAGTATTTTAGAAACTAGATTCAGAGTACTACAATTTTTTATTTTTTACAGATCTTCTTATTTTGAGTGCATGACCCTCAAATGTCTGTTCCAAGTTCAGGTTTACCCAATTTTAGAAAAAACATGTCCACTTATACCCCCCTTTTTGGTTCACAACTTGGTGCACATAGCCTCATAGTTATGCCTAATATATAAAGGCAACTTATGTACATATTTTTATGGTTCTCCTATAGTTCTCTTGCAGTAGTTATGCCTTGCATTTGTAATTTCCTTTTTTCATATATTAATAGAAATATCTTCTTTTTCATCTTCTTACATTCAACTATCTTGTGCATTTCCTTTTCTTATGTTGGATGATTCCTTTTTTGTTCTTAGCTTATGTGTTATGTTAGATCTTCTTACTAGCTATTTTCTTATGAATGTATTTCCTTGTAGTGTTTGTTAAGTTGTAATCTTCATGTTTGTTCTTGATAGAATAAGATTTAATAAATATTTACATTTTGGGCTTTTAGTGATATTATGTGTAGCTATAGGTAGGGAGCAACCATAGTTTCAATCTTGTGCATCACCCCTTTAAATTAATGCAGTCCTTATCCCTTTTCACTCAAAAGTTAGTAGTTTAGGTGCTTCCTGATTGGAAGGAATTCATCCTTCTCAAGAGATTCAACCTCAAATGCATAAGTCCCAAACATGGAGGATGTCTCTGTGTTTCACAAGGTTTCTTGGGGGTCATACCCCAAGCATGGGTTCAAACTTTTGTGATAACAATTTTTGGCATGTACGGTGGGACAAAGATTCAGATTATTTTAAAAACATCCTCTGGTGGACCATTCCAAACTTCATTCACTGAGAATTTGGGTGCTTTTCTCAATGTAATCAGCCTTTTGAGGCATTTCATCAAACACAAGGTGACTCCAAGTGCAAAATCTACTAATTTTAAGTCCTAGTGTTAGTATGTATAAGATGAATTTTCATCTTCTGTGATTTCCATGTTTTCTATAAAACCATTTCATATAAAAGAATACTATTTTCCCTCATATCATGATAATGTTTCCCTCACACCCTCCTATTATCAATATCAACCTCAATCTCGGTCCAGTTATGGCCCAAATCTCCTTTAAACATCAAGCGGACAACATGTCCAATATATTTACCACCCTCCAGCCCTTGCTCCATCTTCCTTATCTTCAAATGAACTTAGTGAACTCAAGGCCATGATGTTGGACTTAAAAAAGTATTATTTTTTAGAAAAGGTAGATATGACCCATCAGTTTTAGGCCTACGATAGGAAGCTTGATAAAATAAAGAGACAACGGGAGATCAATATGTAGCATGAAGAAGAGGTTTATCAGGCCTATCTTTATGAGAAAAAAATGGAGGCACAAAAAAGACAAAGAGATTTTGAGGAGATTCCAAATAATATAGCTTTAGAAGAAAATAAGAAAATGAGGCTCAAGCTTTCTCAAATGACAACATTTGAAGCATAAGAGGCTTCTAGGCATAAATTTTCTAGCATCATATATAGCGAGTCTCTCACCTTGCAAGAATCTACACAAGAGCCTAAGGCCCCTTCCCCCAAAATTTTCATTCCAAGTTTTAGATGAACCCCTCCATCACAAGATCTTGTTCAAGGAAATGAGGTTCATTCTTCTAGTTTCTTTCCAAATCCTTTTTTTGGACAAGAAAATGATCTGCTAATATTTCATGTGAATGAGCCTCCTATTTCTATAAATCCTCAAGTAGTGCAAGAGGATAATATATAGAAAAAGATACCACATGAATAAGAGTTGCATCTTTTTGTTCATAAAATTTCACATGAACTAGAGGAAGAAAAAAAGGAGCTACTATAGAAGGACAATGAGAAGGTAATACCCATTTTGACCTCTCTATGGGCTGAGACAAAAAGGAAAGAAGAGGATAAAATTATCTTATCTAAAGAGATACCCTTATTTTTTAATATGGAGGTGGATAAAGAAGAATAAAATGAAGAGTTTCATCTCCTTGAAGAACAAATTATGGATAGAAATCCCTTAATTGAAGAGGGGGAAGAAGAATCATACTTACTACAAGAAAAAGAAGAGTAGAACCATTAGTTGTAGCAAGGAGACAAGCATGAGAAGAAGGATTAAGAAAAGGTATATGTAAGGTATGAGATGGAAGATGATTTTTTTAGAATCATATGATGACATGTAACTGATTGAATGTTTGATAATGTTAAGTTGAAGATGATGCAAGACATTAAAATAGTTAATGGTTTGTATTGTTATTGATGTCAAATTGATATCATCTGTATGGTCATGTACATAATGCCAAAGACTTCAGAGAATCAATGGAACAAAGATTATGCTTTCAGCAATGCATAAAAGTCAAGTATTCACTAAGTGACAGACAACACCGACGGAGTGCACACCATCGATAAAGGCAAAGAAAAAGTCACAGTGATGCCCAATGAGCAGATGACAGTGTTTCTCGAATATGCAAAATCATAGTGATACCCAATGAGTAAAATCCAATCATGCTCAATAGACAGAGATCATGAAGCTAACTGGAGTTACACTGATAGAAATGGCAGTTGTCACCGATGACTAACTACATAGTTGACCGACAGAACAGAGAGTTCAGAAAATGACAAAATATCTAGTTGGCAGAGCTTAAGGATAGACTTAACTAGTTTTTTTATTTGTTTTATTCAACCGGAGTTAAGTAATTGATTTAAAGAAGATTTGTACAGTTGGCAAGAAGATAACTATGAGATAAATCAGGAGTTAAAGCTGTAAATCAGATTGGATGGATTGTTTTTCATGCCAAGAATTAAGAATCAAGAATTAAGGAACATCATGTCTCTATAAGAGACATGCATAATTCATTTATGTAATCACAAGAAATCACATACATGAAAGGGGAGTGAATAGAAAGAGGATGCTGAAGAGAATTTGATGAAGGATAACTTCATACAGTCCTAGTCAATCAAGCTGAAGGAGAGCTAAAGAATTCTGAATACACCGACGAACAGTGAAGCACAGCATCACAGAGAAGAAAGTGTGGAGCACAAAGAATTGAATTGATACATTGATCAAAGAGGTATTGTACTTAAATAGATCTAAAAATCTGCAATTCAAGTTGCATTAGAAACAAGTCATAATGTTTCAGTTTAACCATTGAAGCATCAAGTCTCTTAACAGAGTAGGACTTAACCATCTTCTATAATTGAGGTATATCCTAACAGATTGCCAAAAATATTGATTCATGAAAGTAGCATTGAAATTGCATAAAGCCTATTGACAGCCTAAGAAGAAGGTTGATTCAAGGATGGTAGCAAGAGTTGCCTAAAGCCTATTGACAGTATAAGAAGGAGGTTGATTCAAGGATGGTAGAAAAATAGATGCTAGATACTAAGTGATAACCTCTATGTATAAAATCCTCTAACAAGGTTGCACCTAATAGTGTGTTTATAACCTTTAACAGGGTTGGCTCCTAACAGGGCTCACTTTAGAAGAGTGAAAATTTGGGGTACTGGTCCCAGTGGTTTTTCCCTTAACAGGATTTCCACGTTAAAATCCATGTGTTATGTGTGTATGGTTTGTTACTTTATTGTTTTACATTTCACATATACATTTATGGATTGATTGGTATACTCTGCATATTTACTGAGTATCGGTAAATAGTTTTATTGCTTACTGGTTATCAAGGAGAATAAGAAAAGACAAGGTAAACCAATAGATAGTCAATTATTATAAGTATTTCATGGCATGCATCTTGTAGGGACTTAATAATCTAAGGTGTATTGATTGGTGGTTAAAGATTAAAGGATAAATTGTTGAGGCCACTGATTCACCCCCCCTCTCAGTTATTACTAACAATTGGTATCAGAGCTTGTGTGCTTAGAAGGAAGGTTTAAAAACCTAAGTAAAGATCACAAGATGAATAGATGAGATGTCCCCAAGTTGAACAAAGACAATTTTGCTTCATGGAAAAGCAGGATAAGACTCCACTTATCAGGTATTGGTAATGATGTTACTCAATACTTAGATACTAAATATGTGTTTCCTACAGGACCATTGACAGTAGATCAATTGAGAGAGAAGCATGAGAATAACTGCATGGTTATAGAGCTTTCTTCCTCACTCTCTGATGCTGAATTTGAATATGTCAAGGACTACAAAACTGCAAAGAAAATGTGGGACAAACTGAAGCTTGTACATGGAGGTGATACAAATGTTCTGAGAGCCAAGGCAGAAATCCTTAGAGGAAAGTTTGATGATCTCATAACGAAAGAAGGAGAAAACATCACACAGTACAACACAAGAATAAAAGAAGTAGTCAATGCTATACGAGGTGTTGGAGGTACACTTGAAGAGGAGATAGTGGTAAGTAAAATATTAAGAACCTTATTTCCTGTATATTCTATTAGAGTTTCTTCTATTCAAGAAATGAGAGCAACAAAAAACAATACAGTTACTCTTGATAGCTTAATTGGTAGACTGATTTCATTTGAGATGAATAACTTTGACAATAGTGTCTTACCAAGTTTAGAGTTTGCATTTAAGTCTTCTATGAAAATAAGAAAATCC
>MU226051.1:5351378-5404028 GCA_018584345.1 Thuja plicata | reverse complement strand
AGTTTCCTTGGTCTCATACACCACCTACTAGTTTGGGAAATGTTCAAGATAAACAAGGAGGAGGTGGGGTCCAAAATCCACATCACATGCCACTACAACTAAAGTGTCAAATGACACATCACCAACATAATACACATCACAACCTATGTGGCATGCTTGTGTGCAAAACATTAAACATTTACACAAAAATAAAAATCACTTACAATATACAAATTAAACCATTAACACACGTACATAATCAATCATCACATTCACAGAAGAAAATACAATACAACGAGGTCACACTCTCTTACTAAAGTCGACCTTGGCTTTACGGTTTTCACTTGGTCCTATCTTGTTTCCCCGAATTAAACCATGGCCATATCCCTGCATGCTCAAACTCGATGTCAGTACATTATAAAAACCATATATATTAATAAAAATTTCAACATAAAATGATAGCATCTTCTAAACAATATACATGTGTATACATCTACATCCTATAACATTACATATTTGCAGAAGCAAGTGTTAGCATCATATTCTTGAACCATGATTTCATTAATGAACATAATATCAAAGATAACAGAACAAATCTGAATACATATATCATGCAAAATCAAGGTATCAAAATAAGCATGTGTATAGATATAAAGAGTACGGTAACTATGATCATCAACAAAACTTGTAACAACTACTCATAAGGTCCAAAAGACGACATGTATAAACCATAATGTCAATACTCAAAATATCATCCTGATGAGTCAAGTGTCAAAATGAAAGTCAAGCTAGGACAGGTTAGGGCAGGACCTCACACCTTTAATGCAATTTTTTTTATTCTACTCTTGTCTTGGTTTCGTATTTCTCATATTCAAATCTCTTCCACTAGACTGGTGTTGTAACATCAATATTATCAAATTGTAAAGGAAATTTATGTAAATTTCTACAATCAGTGCATTCATTTTTTACACATTGGACATTGAATTCATCAAAGTATTCTGACTTATCACATAAAATGGATTTCACAAATTCTGTTGTACTTCTAGGAACCATATCTAGATTAAGTACTGCCATAACAATTTTATATGATTGTAATTATAAGTGAAATTCAACATGATTTCGACAACAACATGTTTCACAAACCTTATTTATATGCACAAAGAAAGGATGCAACATCTTAAACATTCTCTGACCTATTTTCACATTTGAAAATTCTTTTTTGAATTTTTCAAATAGTTCACTTTGTGTAGTATCGACAAAATGTTTTGGATGTGTAATCTTCATACCGGTCTCATCATCTTTAATCTGTATAGTGTCCCTTCTATTGGAAGAAACACGAGAGTGGTTGGTCCAAAATTCAATGACTCAACTTCTTACATCTTCATAAATTTTGTCTTTTTGAGGAACTCTACAAATCTATACCCAATTCTTTCCAATGTTCATATCCAACACATTTCTCTTCCTAATATATCTCTGAACAGTTCTTCGAGATATGTTGAGTAAATCAAAAACTGCTCAAACTTGATTTCTGTGTGTCAATCTCTTACTGGTAATCATAGTCATCACCACTCTTCTATCATTATTTGAATCAGATCCTCCATGATCTATCTTGTTAACAACGTTCAATGCATCTTGCAAATTTTCAATTATTGTTTCTTTTCCTTGACCTCCTTGTCCAATTTTCCTATTATCAACACCTAACAACTCCAAAACCGAGTCATTTCTCTTTTCCAGAATAAATTTGCAAACAATTGTGCTTTTTCCACCAAAGTTATATCCTCAAAATATTCTTTCCACATGTTTTTGACATGAAATTTAATAGTGTTGTCAAATATTAGGTGCTCCGGTGCAATTTGACTAACAAGTGATTCCTCATTCATCTCCATCAAATTTTGCATTGTAGGATAAATACGTATACATCGACTACTAGCAATATGGTTGCACCTTTTTCAACATCAATAGGTTCTTCTTCAACATTGACCGGTTTCTCTTCAGTAAGTTTCGTATGACCTTTCATTTGGTCATTCCTTTTATGATCATATTTCCTTGTTCTAGTCCTTTTATTTTCCATTGCTCAAATAGAAGCAAAAATTTTATTTTGCTTTCAGAACCCTTCTTTATCACAAAACTTGAAAAGTCACACTCCTCCGGTCACAAATTTCCTTTTTTGCTTCCTCAAAAATCTTTATATATTTTGAAATAAGTATTTAATTTCGCAATTGATATTTCTTTTTTAAAAAAACAACTTTTACATCTACCTTTCAAATTGAAAGGGTGGGTCGCCCACGTGACCACTTGCGAGTGGCTGACCACATAGGTAGACTCGGCTGAGTCACCCTCAACCGAGTCACCCTCGGTCGAGTACTACTCAACCAAGTACTACTCGGCCCAGTCATCCTAGGTGGCATGCCATGTTGGCAACCAAACCTCCAAAAACACACCAAATCAACGAGTTGGCACTTTTGCTAGTTTTTTCTCTGCTGAAACTAAACAATGTCAAAAAAATAAAAGTACCCTTTTCAAGATCTCAGGACTACGATTCTTGACATAATTTTATGTTGTTTTGACTACATAACATTGAACAAATTTGTTAAAAACTGCATGTAGGTTATTAAAGATTTTGGAAGTCATTGATTCGAATAATATAAAAAAATACTAAATCAATTCAGAAATTTTTTAAAATCATAGATAACACTAGAGAAGAGAGTCCTCTTCAATAATATGTAATTTAATTTCTTTTTAGTATAGTTTTGATAGGGGAAAAATGGCAGGAGACAAAAACGGTTGATTTCAACTAAGTTTGACTTTGAATACTTATAATGGGCAAAGTATACATTGAAAACACTTCTTTATTTTTTTTGGCACTAGCTATATGTGTCATCTAAAACATATTATGAAATTGAAGGAAAAACTAATGTTTTACTTATGATGATTTCGCGGGAAGTAAACTCCCTGATTTACAATATTTTTTGTGAAATGAAAAATAGACCTTAAAATTTCAAAAAACATATTAATTTTGGTTCAATTTTTAAAAAAACATTTATAGGCATATAATTCAGCCTATTTCACACATTTCATTTGTTTACATCATCTTCAAATTCTCAACAGAAATGTGAATTTTATGCCCTTGAAGTTTTACAGTTTTGGTGTTGTTGTCCTTTTCCTTTGTAAAAGGGTGACAAATTATTGTACTTTTACCCATGAGTTAATATTATCATTAATGTCTACCTAATGTGAGTAGAGTTCTAGAAATATGTGTTCAGAATTCCCATGGTCTTTGGTGTTGTTCTTTAGTAAGTATTTGTTATTTTTGAAATGTTACAGTATTAGGAGTTGGAATATGTAGGAAAGAGTATTTGAAGTTTGTGTGGGAGAATGCTCCACATTCCTATGCATTTGGTGATGAGTTCTAGAATTTATAGATATAATGTTTATGTTTTGTGAATGTTTAATTATTATATTTATTGGTCCTTAGCATTGCAATTGTCATGGTTGGTAGTTGCAGTTTGTGATAGTGTCCTTGTGTGTCAGGATTGGTTGAGAGAATTCTTGACATTTCTTTGCGATATTTTTTCTAGGTTTTTATTTTGTAGGACATGTTTAGAATGTCTATGTAATTTCTTAGTTTAGTTTCCATGTCTTGGTTTTCTCTATAAGAAGAGTCGTGATATTATATTTTTTATAGTTTAGTTTATGCTGGTCTTTGGAAAATTAGTTGATTTTCTTGTTTGGCTCATATTCTTTTGTCCTAGACATGCATTGAAAGTTGAGTTTGTTGAACACACTCTAAAGGATGAGAGGAGAAAAATGCATATAATAACATCATAATTTTTATATGTGGAAAATCCAATTGGGAAAAACCATGGTGAGTGTTAACTCACAAAAATATTTCATTGTATATATAAGTTGATTACAAAAGGGGATCTCACTCCTCCAAAATTTCTAACAGAGGCTCATTGTCTATGTAGAAAGATACAATACACAAAAGTTTGATTCAATGCCAGAATCTTACTGCTTACAGCACAAGATTCATTATATTGTATAGAGTGATTTGAACTATAATGAATAACTCATGTGGATATGTTGTTCTCAGATCTTTGTATTGATTCACATTCTATTTAAAGATATAGATCTTCCATAATCTCCCTTTTTCATGTAATAGTAGCTCTAATTATCTCCTCAATCAACACTATCTACAATTTTTGTTACAACAAAAACTGATAACTCTAATAAAATCTTATGCCAACCATAATCCAATATATACAAAACATTTTCCCTTTTCCTATTTCAAAAATGGAATTGAGTTGACCATGTAAGTATAGAAAAATGTGAAATAGCACCTCATCATATACATGTAATCTATAATAGCTAAAACATGTAATTATACCATTTACAACTATATCCCAAAATACAAGTCAATCAACAAAAGATCATAGTGAGTGTAACTGATCCGCTAATAATACCTCGAACAAATAGATAGGTCTAGATGAGAAACTTGTTGAAAACCAACCATTAAGATAGTAGATAAGGGAAAAAATCTTATCCCAAATCAGTCATATTGTACACCAATAGTAATAATTTCCCACAAGATAGATCCATACCAAAATAATAGGCCACCACCTCCATTCTTCTAATATCATTCTTCTATAATTTTTAGAACATGAATAGATTCTATGAATCATGAATATTCCATCAATTTTGTTGGAAATAATGGAATGGTGTATACTGAGAGGAGAGGGGTGAATTAGTACCCTTAAAATTTTTATCACTTAACCTTTATCCTTTTAGTAATAAATTGTATTACCAGCCATATATGTTATTCTATCTTTGTGTATGTTATATCAAATCATAAACTCAATCAACATGTAAACATTCATGAAATTTAATGATACATGAAACAAAATTTGGTAACACAAAGAACCCCTACTAGAAGGTAAAAACTATAGTGGGGATGAAACCCACAAAGCTTCATTATCTGCAGAATGGAAGGGGCTGATTAAGACTTACAATTTTGATCACTTCTAATGATCTACCCTATTAGGAGTATCATCTAGAAACTGGTTAAGTTCTACTCTGTTAAGAGCTTTAGCAACACTGTTTAGTGTGCACTCAGTTAAGAGATTTACAAAAGATTTTTAAATCCACCTTTCTCAAGGATTTATTCTATTTTCTACACTTGTTAGAATGTAGTAAAAAATATTCATTTACTTGAGTATATGCAATCAAGAATTGCTGATTACAAATCCAATAAAGATTACATATTGTATATTTATCACTTGTTGTGATTGATCAATACCTCTGTTATGCTCGGTAGCCTTGAATCTGGTTCTTGATAACCGATTTCATCTTTTGCTATTCTTCTGTATAAAACTATCACTCTGATCCATAGATGTGCTTCTCAGCTACAATCATCATCACACACATGTGTTCTGATAGATTACATATCTATTTATACAATGATTTTGACCTAAATAAGTTTTACGTATTACTGTAACCACCTGAATTTGGTCTGTTCCAACTATGGACCCTATTTGCCCTAAATGTGATCATACCCTTGATTATATCCAAATGACCCTATTACTGCTTGGCATAATTCTTCAAATCAATTTAATGTCTTAAGTGACTTTTATCATTGAATTATATTAACTATTATAGCCATACAATTCAAATCAATTCAAACCAATTAAATCAAATCAAAATCAAACATGGCTATAGTATTTAATTATAAAGGAATTAAATAGATCCTTAAATCAAATACCCACTTGCAAAATAACCCATTCCCCTAGCCTATTTAATTTAATTAAAATGGCTATAGTCCCCTAATTATTAAAAAGCAATTAAATTGTTTAAATAATTAAATTCATATTTTTAAATGAATTAAATAAGTTTAATTCATTTAATAATATTCCCCTAAACCCCAACCTAACCTATCTCAACCACTTCTACCCTGGGTTCTAACCCTTCTCAACCCATTCACCCTTGCTAATCTAATCCTAATCCTAATTCTACTCTAACCCACCTCCTAATATTGTCACATTCTATTAGGGAATGATTAACAACTCAACCCACTTGAGAAAGTCCACTTTCTCAAGTCCACCTTCTCAAGCCACCCTCTTACACTCTCCCCATGCTTCTTTAAGGCTTTCATTAATGTCTCATTAATAAAGATGCCTTAAGCCCATGTCTCCTCCATGCCTCATTAATGCCCAAGGCATTAATGGCTCTTACACCACCATTAATAAGTCCCTCAACTCATTAATGAGCCTTGTCTCCCCTCTCTTTCTCTCATTCTTCTATAAATAGAAGCCATTTTTTAGAGAATATAAGCCTTCATCCTATATTGTAAATGTATTGCTATGCTGTTACATTAATCTTAGAACTCAGATTCACTTCATATTCCATGCTTTTACATTGTTCTTATTTCCATTCTTAGAGTTAGAATGCATGTTTTCTCTTCATTTAGCTTGTTTTAAACTAAAATCATTCATGCTAGGTCATATATGTCACTGATTGTAGCATAATCTGACGGCTATTATGTTACTAATCACACTCATTTTAGTTAGAAGGAAATATGTCGATATTAGTTGGTTTTACATGCTTATCTAACCTTTTTAAACTAATGCAATGACTTATTGATGTGTTGTGTCTCTCTTATCAGGTACAAAATATATACACACATTTGTAGCACTCACTGTGGGCAAAGATTTTTGGCTTGGCCTCATTTTAAACCAATTTTTCACTAATTTGCATGCTCAAAATTCTGTCACATGATCATTTTTAACCTTTGAGGATCGCATCCCAGATATGCCCTCACATTGTGGAAAATGAGGCTCGCATATGGGATTTCCTGGGTCATTTTCAATTTAGGCTCACATATGGTAAGCATGGGATCACATTTGGTAAGGAAGCTCACATATAGTATGCTGCATCACATTCAGTATAATTTTAAGCTTGCATCTGGTTAGAAGGTTTGTGCATTTTATTTGCCTAACTCTAACATTTCAACAAGTTGTGTTTTTGGTGTTTTGCAGCTTAACAAGTGTTTGTAGGTTGTTTTTGGAGTTTTTCGTGGGAGTTGAACTAAATAGATACTAACTCAGTTTTATAGGTTGCCAACCCCCCATCTTGACCTCTATTTACTTGCTTTCAAATTTAAAGTACATATTCCAATCTATCACTAAACTGACTAGAGGATTATGCTCTTTTCCTTTTAAGGAAAATCAGAAACTCATACATCAGTTTATGGATTGAACGGAATTTGGAGTTAACTAAACAAGAAAACACATTGTCTAATTCAATTTGGAAATAGTAAATGAATAAATCACTAAATATGTGGGATCAAAGAACAAGTTCAATCGTTTAATTATTTTTGGATTAGTAATTGGACAAGCAACTCATGAAATTTTGTGGTTAATTGAACAAGGCAAACTTTCCTTTTCAAGCATCATGTTGTGTTTAAAATAGGAAAAACTAAATCGAGCTCAACATAGCTTGAAGGAATGAACTTTTCTTTATGTGTTTTGGGAGAAAATGGTTTAGATTAGGAGAGTATTCTCTTCTTCTTTGGAAGAATAAAAAATATAGACATCCAAAGCTCGCCAATCCTGGTTACTTATATTTAAACAGTAGAGGGCCTGCTGGTTGAGGAAGAAATCTCCCAGGAATGACCCAAGTGAGGACAGGTTTTATGCCAACCCTTCCAACTCACTATAAATAGTTGCTTCCTCGTAGGCCAAAGCCTCGGAAGATGGAACTAGTTTTGTTCTTGGAATTTTGACATCATTCCTTGAACATGTCTGGGTATATGTAGAGTGGAGCCGCTTGAGTCTTGCTTACGAGACTACATATATTTGGGTACTCATAGGGATATACGCCAGAATTTTTCCTTGTGCAATTATATGGGGGACAGTTTCGAATGGATTGCCCAATAATCTACAACTTCAACTGAAAGAATTCCTGATTCACCCCCAAAAGGGTGATAATCTTTGTGCAAGGCAAAAAGTAATTGCCCCAAGACACTCATCATATTGTGCCCTCACTTGAATTTGGAGTTTGCTAATACAACATCATGACTAGAGCCATTGCATGCTTGGTGATGATTGTATTCTGATTAGCATTTGAGTGTGTACCCGAGTCAATGAGCAAATATTTTCATCCTCCACCTAGAGAATATGAAAAGATGAGTGTTTATTTCACCCTCCTAACAATGCAAAATTGTTTGACATGTTCAAAAGATCATTAAAAAGATAAGTTCCTCAAAATAATCAACAAATTTCAAACCCTAGAGTACAAGTGTTTTTCACACATTACGACACCTCCTAACACAATCTGGAAACAAGCAACTTCATGCACTTCGAAAAAAAACTTTTCAGAACTGACCAAAACTGACAAAGATATCATAAGATCACATCCTATATTTCCCAAGTTGCATGCAGTATTTAGGATCACATTTGGTATTCTAGATCACATTTAGTTAGCACACAGTCGCATCTAGATTTTAGGATCACATCTGGGAGCTCGCATTCAGGACAGTGGGTACTTATAGAAGTTTTTCTTAGAAAGTCTTAGTTGATTAGGATACCCTTTTAGCTCTTTAGCTGGTTCTTGTTGTTTCTTCTGGTCTCCCTATTGTAATTTTAGAACACTTTTGATACGTCCACCTTGCATGCTTAGTCAGTCTTTCACGATCAGTTCAATATGTGTGGTCTACCCATTTTTTATCAACAACTTCATTCCTAACTCACTATCAGGGCATTCTAACCCTCTGACGCTGGAATCATTCACATCCACCAACAATAAACAGTTACTTTTACCTAGACACGCCCACTTGAATGATATAAAATCCTTACTTGCACTATTGGGAAATATTAACAAAGTTGAGAAACAACTTCATGGTTAACACGAGACACAACAAGTATGCACCTAAAGGATCAAAAGTGCCTCCTAAAACACCACACTTTCAAGGAGAAACATCTTGCATTTCCCTTCTTGATCGAGATTCTCCTCAAATGAATAGCAACTCTCGTGGATGGAGTAGAGCTTTTAAGGATTATAATGATGACAAATGCAAAAAATCTAAAGGCATGAAAGAGGAAGAAAGACCCAAGTTTGAACGTGATCCATTTTGATCAGATAGTGAAGAGGAGATTCCAAAAGATGAATACAAAAAAAATCAAACAGAGTAAACGGTTCCACAAGATAATGGAATGGATAATTGAGGATGATAAAGAAAAATACTTCCTTCATCTAGCATCTATGGGTGTCAAGTTACCCAAAGATTATAACGTGGAAAAACTCAAGGAAAAGGAAGTGCCAAACCCAATATCTATTCTCACCAAACAGCTCAATCTGATGCAAATAGAGCTCACGAACCTCAAATAAGAGAAGGAGAAACCCAAAATACAATACTCTTTGGATGCCATTTGTCCATTTCCTTTTGACAAGACTATCACTATGGTCCCGTTCCCCCCCAACGTGGCAAGGCCAAAGTATGAAAAATACATGGGAGAAACTGACCCCCATGATCATGTAAGAGAATTTTGTGCTCTAAGCATCGAGTACATGCATGAACCTACATACCTCATGCGAATGTTTCCAAGAAGTCTAGGAGGTAATGCCATGGAGTGGTTCTCAAAACTAAAACCTAAGGTCAAAACATTTGAGGAGTTGATCCAACGGTTCATTCAACATTACTCCTACAACATCCAACATGATGTAGCTATGATGGGCCTATGTAACACCAAACAATGAACTGGAGAATCATTCCCACACTTCCTACAAAGATGGAGGAATATTTTTTCACGATATTCAAAGGCCATTCCTAAAACGGAGAAGATGGAAATCTTCGTTAATAATCTAGTGCCTGAATTAAACTATGCTCTACAAATGAAAGACTCTCCTAGCTTCGATAGAATGATTAAAAATTCCCTCCGTATTGAGGAATTCATGGTCAAAAGAGGAGAGATCACCCTTCAAAATGAAAACAAAACCAACAACTCCAACTCCAAGCCTAAATGGTGGAAACAAAGCAAGAATGTTGTTAATGACAGAGTAGTTGACGCCTCTAACATTAATCCTAAAATTGAGGCATTCAATCTAACTAATGGCATGCAAACAAGCAAAGATGCTAAGGTAACCCCTCCCATCTCCAAACCAAACAATGATAACAAAAAAGAATGAACATGGACTTCAAAACCCCACAAAACATTCACTCCTTTGGGGGAGCCTCTTGAGACTGTTCTAAAAACACTGTTGGATAACAAAGTTCTTACGATTCCTGATTCTAATCCGTGGGAACTAATGGTCAAACCCAGGTGGTGGGATGATAATTCCTAGTGTCTTCCACAAAAATAAGGGACACAAGACTACTAATTGTCTCAAACTTAAGCATGTCATCCAAGACCTCATCGAAGGAGGTAAGATCAAAGTAGACATACATACTACCAATGAGGATCATACAACATTCAACAAACCCTTTCCTAATTACAATCAAGGAGAGACGTCTAAAGGGAAGGGTAATGAGGTACACTACACCTATTCCAAAAATGACAATGTGATCAATATGCTTGATATTAAAACTGAATCCATCAATTTGATCACAATAAAAGGTGTCTCATCCCACTCAAAAGCTATAAAACAGAGCCAAGCATAGGTTATAATCAAAGGACCTCCAAAACTGACATCAACGTCAACATCCAAGGTTCCTATTGTCACTATTCCTAAACCAGTAGCAAAACACATGGTCATTATCCCCAGAGAGAATATGACTTGGTAGACAAATTGCAATGAACCTTTGTCAAAATTTCCATCTTCGATCTGCTCAAGATATCCACGGTACATAGGGAAATCCTAGAACAAGCTCTACACGTTGCTAATGTTCCAAAAGATATTGATACAGACAAGTTCCAAGCGATGGTCAATCACATCTCAGTGCTGCACTACCTCTCATTTTCTAAAGAGGATGACAAGTCATTGACCCATCCACATAATCAACCCCTCCATATCAAAGTCCTTATTCATAAATCCCGTGTTAGATGTTTGTTGATAGATGGAGGTGCAGGATTGAATATCTATACATTGGATCTAATCAGGAGACTAGGTCTCTAAGAACAAACAATTGACACTAGAAATAAGATAACCATCAAAGCTTATGATGACGAAGAAAGATCCTCCAGAGGTCTTATTTCTCTACCTATCAGAGTCAGACCAGTTGAGAGGAATGTCATAGGTTAAGTTCTAGATTTACCATTGTCCTACAATATCCTACTAGGGAGACCATGGATTCATGAAATGCAAGTTGTACTGTCCACTTATCACCAATGCATAAAATTCCTACATAATGGGGTGGAAGTGACGATTCTTATAGATGCTAACTACACTTGCAACAATATAAAAGCAGGTAGCATGATCCCACACAACAAAGAGGCTATAGATGCAGGTGCTCCTGAAACTACCAAGGACATGGTTATGAAGAGTTTTAGAAAGACCTTGAAACATGAAGAAATAGGTATGGGAGAGTATAAGCTGGACCTCACTCCTTCACTAACAGAACTTCCAGTGTCACCGAGATCCTATGGAAAACCTTCATTGACATTCACACCTCTAGCATTCAAAGAGCCAAAAGAACACAAGACAATTGGCATGATAAAGGAATCCACATCTTCTTTAGATAACAAAGAAGAACAGGCAGTCTTGGATTGGCTTTACAAAGGTGAACCAGTGGAATCTGAGGTCAAACATGTAAAGATATCCCCAGAATAGTAGGGAAAGGGATATGATTTCCTCACACAAATGGGTTACAAAGGAAAGGGACCTCTAAATGACACAGGATGAGGGCTTGTTGAACCTATACCCATGGAGTTCTGCAACACTAGAGATAAAATAGGACTGGGGTTTAATGCTAAAATTGATAAACCTGCTTCTAAAAAGTGTCCACGTTCTGAGACAGGGAGCGATAAAATAGATGAGATAATACTAGAACCATGGCCTTATGAAATATTATTACATATTGGTACAGAGAATCCTGAATATCAAGGAGAATGCTATGTACCTAGCTTTGAGGTACCACATGATCTTCACACCCCTTTGCTAGCACAACCTCCCATTCAAGAAGTAGGAGACACCATAGCAACGATCACTCAAGAGATACCCCGGCCACAAAATCTACATCCTAACTGGGGGCAATTGGTCACAATTTCAAATTTTCTTGATCTACCCCACTTTGATCTACAAACAACTAATCGAGTACATTAGATAACCATTGTTGAATACTTAAACAGATCTAATGATGATGTCACAGACTCTCATGACTATGAATGGGATCGGCTATCTATTTCCTCTGAAGATATTGGGATAGATACAATTCACATGTTTGCAGTTCCCTCAGCTCCTAGTGAACGATCTGGCACTCCTCTCAATGATACTGATCCTCCTAAAGCAAAAGAAGAGTTCCTTCCCCTGATCATTGATGAGGACACAGGTGAATACGTGAGTTTGGAAGAATTTCATAGGCCGCAAACAAGAAACCTCCATTTATAGAGAGATGATGATGAGATTTCTACTGACGAGTCACTAGAGTTCAATCCACATATGACTAAAAATGACCCTTTTAACGATAATCTCACTCTTATTAATCTAAATATTGAAGAAATTAACTTAACAGATTGTGTCATGTCGATTAATGGTCTTGATGCTAACACAATGATGTCCTTCCCAGAATCTGACTCCCTAACATTGGTACATCCCAACCTAATTGATTGGACCAAAACAAATCCTACTCCTATCCTAGACTTTTATAATGACCACTCCCTAGATTTTTATCTCAATGCTTGTGAACCTTACCCGTCTTCCACCAATGCAAGGAGTGAGAACATGTCATAGGAGGATATCGGGTTTCTTAGTCAAAAATTGAAAAATAAAAAGAAAAAGTAGACTGATGGTGAAAACCACTCTGTGGCCGTATTAGATCCCAAAATAGTAAAGAAAAAAGATGTATCCAATAGTGAAAACCTCTCCGAGGTGCCAAAGGATGAGACTCTTGATATCCTCCCAAAACACTTTCAAGAAAGATCTTCGGTATTGATTGAACCAACACAGCCAGTAAACTTGGGCACTGTTGAAAATCCCCAAATAGTTCATTTGGCACAATCTTTATCAAAAGAGGAGAAGGTATAGTTCATAGAGTTCCTGAAAGAGAAGAAGATTAACTTTGCATGGTCGTATACTGATATGTCAGGGCTAGATCCTAATCTCATCATGCACCACTTGTCTATAGCTCTCAGGATCAAGCCCGTAAAACAAAAACTTAGAAAAATGCATCCACATGTTGCATTATTGGTAAAAGTAGAGCTAGAAAAGTTGTTGAAAGCTGGATTTATTCGAGTCATTGCCTATGTAGGGTGGATCTCCAATGTGGTCCCCATTTCTAAATTTGATAAATCTATTAGGATCTATATGGACTTCAGAGACCTAAACAAAGCATGTCTGAAAGATGACTTCCCTCTACCAAACATTGACATGATCATAGATCTTACAGCAGGCTTTCAGATGTATTCATTAATGGATGGATTCTCGGGCTATAATCAAATCAAGATCACCCCTGAGGATCAAGAGAAAAATGCATTCACGTGTACATGGGGCACCTTTTGCTAGAATTTCATGCCTTTTAGGTTAAAGAATGCCGGTGCAACAATTCAAAGATCTATGACAACAATATTCCATAAAATGATGCACAAGAACATGGAGGACTATTTAGATGACACATTGGCTAAATCCAAAGAAAGAGGTACTCACATTCCTGACCTAAGAAAGATATTAGATCGAATGGATCAGTTCCAACTCAGGCTTAACCCAAAGAAATGTGCCTTTGGGGTACAATCAGGGAAGCTCCTAAGATTCATAGTATCAATGAAGGGAATCAAGGTAGATCCTACAAAGGTAAAGGCTATTCTAGAGATGGATCCTCCATGTAACATCAGTCAAATGAGAATATTACAAGGGAGACTTTAGTCCATCAGTAGATTCATGTCCCAACTTGCAGATAGGGGACAACCCTTTACTAAACTACTACATAAAGGGGTTACCTTCAACTGGGATGGACACTGTGAAGAAAAATTCAGAGAATTGAAGGGGTACCTGGCTGCTCCACCTATTCTTATGGCACCTATTCATGGGAAACCCTTACTCCTATACATTTCAGCTACAACTACATCCCTAGGAGTATTACTGGCGCAAGAAGATGAAACAAAAAGGAACAAACTATCTACTAGATTAGTAGAACACTAGTCACTTATGAGCTCAATTATAGCATTATTGAAAAAGCATGTTTAGCAATTTTCTTTGCATCACAAAAATTGAGACACTACATGCTCTCTCATATAGTGAAGCTCATTGCTAAAATTGATCCTCTCAAGTATCTTTTGAGCAGAACAACATTAACAGGAAATTTGGCAAAATGGGTCCTAATTCTAAGTGAGTTTGACATTAAATATGTAGAATGGAGATCTATCAAAGGATAGGTACTTGCAGATCAATTGGCTGATTCACCACTCCAAGATGATGAACCTTTACTAATTGAATTCCCTGATGAAACAATCATGCATCTCACTAAATATCCCTGGAAAATGTACTTTGATGGTTCATTCACTCAATGAGGGTCTAGAGCGGGGGTCGTCTTCATAACGCCATAAGGATACAAGATTTCCAAATCTTACAAATTGATGTTTCTATGCACCAACAATATCTCAGAATATGAAGCATTGGTCAATGGCCTCAAGCTAGCTATGGAATGGAAGATCATAGAGTTACACGTGTATGGTGACTCCCAACTAATTATCAATCAAGTCAATGGGGGGTATAAAAAAAAAAGATGAAAAGTTGATGCCCTACAAGTAACTAGTTGATGATCTAAAGAATTACTTTGTCTTTGTCACCTTCCAACAGATACCTCGATCAGAGAACAAAGCTATGGATGCTATGGCTACCTTGGCATCCATATTACAACTAGAGGAACATCAATTCTGCTATGACTTCTTGGTGGAAGAAATATCCTATCCTGCCTTTGATACCCCTGAATACTAGGTAATATGTACCTTGAATACCCCATATCAATCTTGATATGCCAGTATCATTGCTTACCTTTCTGACCAAACCATTCCTGCCAATCTATCCAAAAATGAGAAAAGATCCCTGATTAGGATAGCACCACATTACATCCTCATAACTAACAACCTATATCAAAAAAATCTCATTGGTACACTTCTTTGGTGTTTGGAACTCAAAGAGTTTGATCTAGCATTAAAATATGTCCACGAAGGTGTATGTGGATCACACTCGAATGACTTTCATTAGCCAAGAAACTGCTTAGAGTAGGCTATTATTGGCCTACCATAGAGAGAGATGCTATTCAATTTTCAAAATCATGTCTTAAATGCCAGACACATGGAAACCTTATCCATCCTCCTACCAGAGAACTTATACCTTTCATAACACATTGGCCATTTCAGCAATGGGCCTTTGACTTGGTCAGATAAATATATCCCAACTCTTCAAATGGACACACATTTATCATTATAGCCACTGAGTATTTCTCAAAGTGGTTCAAAGTTGTGCCACTAATAAAAGCCACTGGCAAACAGGTGGCTATGTTCATTCTGAACTACATTATTTGTAGATACAGGATACCCTCTTCAATTGTGACAGACAATGGGGGTCAATTTAAAAATCAAGACATTGATGAACTTTGTGAACAGTTTCATATTACTCAACATTGCTCCTCAATCTATTACCTTAAATGTAATGGATAGGCTGAGGCATCAAACAAGAATATACTCAAGATTCTACACTGAACTGTAAGCAAGTCTTGTAGAGACTGGCATCTACAACTAAATCTGACACTATGGGCCTATAGAACAAGCATAAAAACACCAACTGGAGCCACACCATTTTCTATAGTCTATGGCACTGAAGCAGTACTCCCCATAGAGGTTGAAATCCCATCTTTGTAGATATCTTTACAGGGACTGGTTACTGATGAGCAGTACCACATTGATCGGGTAAATTCTCTGGACCTACTAGATGAGCGCTGACAACAAGCGTTCAATCATCTCAAAGTGTATCAAGCACATATGTCCAAAGGTTACAATAAAAAGGTCAAACCACACAATTTTGAAGTAGGAGATCTCATCCTCAAGGAGCATCCTAAAAACCAGCCTAACAGGGAGCAAAAAGGAAAGTTTGAACTTAACTGGCTGGGACCTTATGTTATCACTGCTACTTTTGGGACTGGAGCCTATCAGTTAGCTACACTTGAGGGAGACGTTCTTCCAGATCCTATTAACACTCTACATTTGAATCATTTCTATGCTTAATGTTCAGCTAGCAGAGCCTGTACAACAAATAGTTCTTGCAAAATACCAAAAACATTCAGAAAATTGATCCTCAAGAAATCCAAAAATAGTGGAAAAGATCCTACCAAAAAGGGCATCCTTGGTGAAAACCTGGTAAACAGGTGCCTTGATACTACAAAAACATTCAAAAAAAGTAAAAATAGAAAAAAAATTGAAAAAGAGAAAAGTGCCTTGATGAGCACCTGGTAAAACAGGCAGCTTGGTAGCAAAAAGAAAAAGAAAGAAAAGATCTTGCCAAGTGGTGAAAACCTGGCAATCAGGCATCACTTGTGTTTTGCACTTCATCTATCAATGCACTACTGATACAAGGCCTTCATAATTTTGCCTATGCTCATATGCTGACTTCATCTTCCTAAATGACTATCTTATCCTCACTTGGGATTTGTCTATCTTTACATCTTAGGAATAAGTCATTCTGCACTGGAGGCATCTTTGCTAGTATAGTAAGTTGCGGTTGCTAGGTTTCTCTAGGATGGTTTGCCTCACAGACACAATGTTTCTTGATACATGCAAAACAATGTCACTTTCCAAAACAAGGGTGTCTTTTCAAACATCACATATCCAAACATGACATTTACGTTAACAGAGTTCCTACAAGGCCGTATTGGATCACAAGCAGGAATGGATTATCCTACCAATGCACAGACATGGAACACCATATTTCTTGTATTACAAATTTTTTGATTGATGAATCTTTGCTGTGTTTGACATATGAATGAACAAGTATTATCTTAAACACACAGTTTTCTATTGGTTTGATTATGATTCTTTCATGTCCTAATGATATTTTCAACTAGGGGGATCTAAGTAATTATAAATTTTATTTGATTGATTCACAATTGATGATTTATTATGTCTTCTTAGTTGCTCAATGACATCTGCACACAGACAAAGAGTCACAAGGATAGGGGCATAATGTTTTCTTGATTTTCTGCATATGGTGATTGTTCCAAATGATCCTATAAATTTCACCTAACTTGGATGCTTATGGTAAGAGTTGCCACTATGGGTGGATAGCCGCATATATCTCGATCTTCATTATGTGTAAACTATGGTGAGGTTGAAACAATTTCCTTGTCTATTTTCAGATCCAGATTCTCACTAAGGTATACGAATCATAATGTACCCAAGGATATGAATTTTCAAGGTCATTGCGGGTCCAATATCTTTCCTTCATTAGAATCTAGTATATTAAAAGGAAAGTGACTATTTTATTATCCTGGCTTCTATGCCTTGATGCCTAAGTCTATTTCCAACATTTCAAAATAAAAACATAGTATTCATACTCTCATAATATCAATGGGTATTAGTGATGGTTGTACTATCAGGTGATATCCATTCCAAAGAGTGCCCAATGATGATAAAAATGTTGCAATATTTTCTAATCAGTGACAAGTCCTAAGAGTCTGCATATAGCTGCATTTAGAGATTACATGATGCATTTATAAAAGAAGTAACAGCATAAGGAATTTTGTACTCAAAAATGATTTCTATCTTTCTTCTAACAATAAAGATAATTACATCATCAATATTATTGATATCAAACATTGTTGCACATCCATAGCATACATTTTGCATTCATTGAAAAGAAGAAACATGAAAATATAAAAATAAAGCATCCATGTATTGCATTTTTACTTTTTCATCCTAAAGTGCATCCATACATCTATTTGGACATAACTGAAAAATCAAAAGAAACATACATTTGCATTTCCACATAAATATTGTTTAAACAACATGTTTATATCAGTAATAACTCATCACATCCAATCATAAAATGATGTTATCATCTAAAAACTAACTCATCACGAGACCAAGATATCATCACATGTGCAAAGACAACTCATGAAACCTGTCAAAATCAAGAAGCTGCATCGGATATATATATCATCATAACATGGTACAAATCAAATATGGAAAAATATGCATAAAGAGTATCAGAGTATCAGTGAGCCAAAAAGAATCAAATATACATGTATAAATATCATCTACAAAAATGGATCTCAAAAAGATCCAGATATACAAAGAGGGGATCTCAACAAGATCCAGATATACAAATATAATCTCAAAAATATACATGGTACAGAATGTCAACTCTGTCCTGCCCCCTCTCCCTGGTCAGGAGGAGGAGGAGGTGGTACAAAAGGAGCTACTGGAGGAGGCATGACACCCTCTAACTGCTGCATCACTCATGAAAATGAAGGTGCTCTCTGCCCATCTAGAACTGCTGCATGATATAGGGCATAATAATATGTAGCCCTCTATCCCTGATGGACCGCTGTTTGGGCCTGTGCATCTCTCTCTGCCCTCAGCCACTCAAGCTATAGATCCCTATCCATAAATAAAGTATCTGCAGTAGTAACTCTGGCCTCCAACCTTGTAATCCTGGCTCAGAGCTGCTCTCTCTCCTGCTCACATCTAGACAAGGGATATCCATCTCTGCCTGCATCCTGCTCCTGGGACCCCTACCACCTTTGTCGCTGCTACTCTCCTGTAAGAAATGGGCCAGTATCTCTTCGAGGGGCCACAAATCTGAATCTCTGACGTCTTCCCTACCCACTACCACTGGCTCCACCTGTATCGATAGCCTCACCACCACCACCCCTATCATCTCCTTCAGGACCATCATCGGGAGGAGGACACCTTCCATCTCTACCACCATCTCACCCTCCATGCCTGTTGGGAGCCCTATCCCTCTATGCACCTCCTCTACCCCTGATTGGTCGATCATCAGGATCATAATCTAAGGGCTCCTCTATATGAGGAATAATCTCCTCTGGTACAGTGAAATGAGGAAAGGGGTACTGAAGTCTCTCTGCAGCATAACCATCTGATACACCTAGATCAGCTACATCAGGACGGAGATCCTAGTCTACTGCAACCATGTCTCAGATCTCCTAGTGTACTATCTCATATGTCAATTGTGCACCCCATAAAGGTGTCTCATCTCTGGTACGGGCGTATACTGCAATATCCTTTGTCCTTTCCTGTCGCTGACCATACTACCTCAGCACTCTGGTAATGACGAACCACTCTATAACATATCTGGTCTTGCCAATGAGATATCAGCTCTGGCACAGGTAAGGCACCTGTCGGGCATCTAAAGTCCATACCTCACAATCTAAATATGGTTGCCAAATGACCTCTGTCATGTCATCAAATAACCAGCGCTAGTACTCAATCTTTCCCAAATGGGGCTGCTGAAGGGAGCCTACATACATGTATATGTAGGGCTACTCAGGTGCCCTCTGTCTATCTATAATTGGTCATGTAATAGGGATGTGCTCCCAGGCCTAGATCTGAAGAATAAGGATACCCACAGTCATACTGCGGGTATAATGGTATACTATCTTGTGTAGCTCTCTGTACATGTGAGCTAGGATACAACTACCCTAAGAAAATTGCTGATGGTGGATGACCATATACTCTATCATACCCACCCAACTGACCATAAATCCATGCTAGCCCCTATCTGGCATGAGGATTCCACCTACTAGACCTGCTAAATAAATAGATAACCAATCGTAATGATTGACCATGTAGTCCCATGACAGATATCTTCGATGAATGGTATCACCCTAGAAAAATTTGCATGCAGCACCAATAGCCACGCCAGCTCTTGACTCAAAGAATACCTCCTGTCTGATCATTGACATGCGTAGTATCCTCCAATAATCCTCCAGATTCATAGTGATCTCTCTAGTCAGTAAATGGAAGGTGTTGTTCTCTGAATGCCATCTCTCAGCCAGAGCAGTCAACAACCCACGGTTTACCCCGATCTTGGGTAAACCTATCAAGGAACGTAATCGGCATTGGATCACATTCATCTGCTCATCATCTAACAATCATCTGGACAATGCAAGAACACGCAGAGGGTAAGTGCCACGAAATGCGACTACCTCAAACTAGGCCTGTTTTGGACAAAAATGGCTATACATCAATATCCTATCTACAATACAGGGGAAGAATTCTAATAAGCTAAAGTAATTCCAAGCTTGCGGGATACAAACAGATCAAAAATATTAAATTTTTTAGTTTTCTACCAGATGTGATCCTGAAAATATAGGATGCGACTACGTTTATAGGATGTGATCCCCAAAATACGGGATGCAATCCTAAACATGGGGTGCAACCTTAGGCACACCGGGTGTGACACACTAATGGATTTCCCATAAAAACATGGCAAAAACAATGAAAATAGATGTGACCCAAGAAATATTGGATGTGACACAGGAATCTAAAAAAAATGGATGCGATCCAGGAAAAACTGGATGCAACACGGGATTCACAGGTTGCAATCCAGAATCCCAGATGTGATTCTAAATTGTAAGAGCTATAACTGCTACAAAAATACATGAATTTGAAAATTGAAAAATTCACAGGGTAGTTTATCGAGCACTCACCGACGGTGGGTAGTCGGTTGGATACTGATGTCGATGGCTCATCTCAAAATGATGCTTCCTCACAGGGACTACCATCTTCTCTGTAGAGCTCTCTGAATTACTATGGCTAAAAGTGAAAATGAATAGTGAAATGGTAATTTTGGAGGCTTATATGGGTCTTTTGAGACATTTAGGAGTTCCAAAACTCCTCCCAAACAACTACTACTTCATTTTTGTTCTCTTTCTGATCAATCAGGAACCAAATCGAAGGTGCCTAAGATGTTTTCAGTAGCACAGTGCCATTTTTGCGGTAATTCTAAAAATTGTAAATTTGCTTCATTCGTTCCAAACATCGGTCAATATTGCACACTTTATCATACATCTTGGTCTAACATCATTTTATCAGTTTTATCACTCACATTTTTATGTAATTAACTTGGTAATCATGTGTTTATTTTAAATATACCCTCTTTTCCCACTTCTACTCCATCATTTCTTGTCCTAACCACTTCCTGCAAGTGATATGTTCTTTCAACTGAGGGATTTTATTCTTTTCCTTTAATTTCGTTCTCGAGGGGGCATGATCACACTATCATCAATTAAATTTTTTCTTGAAACAACATCAAAATGACTTCGTTATCAAATAAACTGGGGGCATAATAGTTTCCTTGACTAAAGTCAGAACTGTTGGATAGAAAGCTTTGGTTCTCGTGAGCTGGATATCTTATGTTTCCTCATTTTAGAAGATTTTTATTAAAATCTCCTCGCAGCTTCATACTATCTTTTTGGACAACAACCAAGTTTAGAATCAGTATTATCAATTTTTGGACAACAACCAAGTTTAGAATTGGTATCTTTAAAATCTTTTATCGATCTTTGGACAACAACCAAGTTCAAAATAAACTCTATCAGTTTGGTTTGATCAAGTGCGAGATTGATCTCATCAACATTTCATTCAACAACCAAGAACGAGATTCTCAATCTTTATGAAGTCAAAATCAAAAACATTCTTTGAATCAATGCGCTACTCGCACATCAATTCAAAGAGGGGAAAATGTAACCACCTGAATTTGGTCTCTTCCAACTATGGACCCTATTTTCCCTGAGTGTGATCATACCCTTGATTATGTCCAAATGACCCTGTTACTGCTTGACATATTTCTTCAAATCAATTTAATGTCCTAAGTGATTTTTATCACTGAATTATAATAACTATTATAGCCATACAATTCAAATCAATTCAAACCAATTAAATCAAATCAAAATCAAACATGGCTATAGTATTTAATTATAAAGAAATTAAATAAATCCTTAAATCAAATACCCACTTGCAAAATAACCCATTCCCCTAGCCTATTTAATTTAATTAAAATGGCTATAGTCCCCTAATTGTTAAAAAGCAATTAAATTGTTTAAATAATTAAATTTCTATTTTTAAATGAATTAAATAAGTTTAATTCATTTAATAATATTCCCCTAAACCCCAACCTAACCTATCTCAACCACTTCTACCCTGGGTTCTAACCCTTCTCAACCCATTCACCCTTGCTAATCTAATCCTAATCCTAATTCTACCCTAACCCACCTCCTAATGTTGTCACATTCCATTAGGGAATGATTAACAACTCAACCCACTTGAGAAAGTCCACTTTCTCAAGCATGACTTTGTCAAGTCCACTTTCTCAAGCCACCCTCTTACACTCTCCCCATGCTTCTTTAAGGCTTTCATTAATGTCTCATTAATGAAGATGCCTTAAGCCCATGTCTCCTCCATGCCTCATTAATGCACAAGTCATTAATGGCTCTTACACCACCATTAATAAGTCCCTCAACTCATTAATGAGCTCTCTCTCTCTCTCTCTCTCTCTCTCTCTCTCTCTCTCTCATTCTTCTATAAATAGAAGCCATTTTTGAGAGAAAATAAGCCTTCATCCTATATTGTAAATGTATTTTTATGTTGTTAGATTAATCTTAGAACTCATATTTCACTTCATATTCCATGCTTTTACATTGTTCTTATTTCCATTCTTAGAGTTAGAATGCATGTTTTCTCTTCATTTAGCTTGTTTTAAACTAAAATCCTTCATGCTAGGTCGTATATGTCACTGATTGTAGCATAATCTGAGGGCTATTATGTTACTAATCACACTCTTCTTAGTTAGAAGACAATAGGTCAATATTAGTTGGTTTTACATGCTTATCTAACCTTTTTGAACTAATGCAATGACTTATTGATGTGTTGTGTCTCTCTTATTAGGTACAAAATATACACACATAATTACAAAGATAACTCTATGATCGAAGGTTTATAACTTGACCTTGATCTCCTAGTTTGCATGTTTTCAATCAATTATACTGATTAAAACAATTACAAATATATTGCTTGTCCCTCAAGAAATGGATTTAAAGATAATAAAAAAGCTAAATATAAAACACACGTGTTTTATCTGACGTGGAAGTCAGATCCACATTTCTCAGAATTCTAACTGTCTCTTAGTAGACTAGTGCTTGGGTTTATCTATAGTCTGTCAGGTTCCTCTAGTGTCTGTTATGTCAAGTTTTATTGTAATCTATTTTTTGGGTTCCTCTATTGGGTTTTCTCTGTCGGGTTCCTCTTGTAAATTTTTGGGTTGCATTGTGTCATTAGGTTCCCTTGAACTTGTCTATCGGATTGCACTAAACCTATCTTTCAGTGTTGGTGTTACCGATAGTTTTAAAACTATTTTTCCTTTCATACTAATGGAAAAAAATGTCTTCAATCTCCCCCTTTGACATTAGTATCAAAAATTGATAGTGCAAATACTAAAATGTTTAGTAATGCACACCATGTGTTCACCTTGTCATTATGACTCCCCCAATGTATATGCTGGTATAGTATAAGTATATGTATGTACACTCACCTTCATACTACTCTCCCTTTTCACCTTATCATATTTATCATATCATTTTCCCATCTATTCATATCATTTCCCCCCTTGTATCCCTTTGTATCATATCATTTTCCCCCTTTTTTTATAGTAAGGGCAAAGGTGTAATCACTTACAACTTGTCAAAAATGTGGGAATGAGAGTTGTTCATGTCCTCCATCATCTTCTCCCATTTCTCTTGAAGGTGTTCAAGGGCCATTTGCTCCAATGTGATCCTTGTGTGCATATCATAGATGCTTTCGGTGACATACATCTCTGAGGTGGAAATTAATTGACTTGCCGTTGTCATATGTTGCTGCAGTAGTGTAAGATGGGGTAGTAGTAGAGCCTGTAGCTTGGTTACCTCATCTCTAAACTTTGATTCTGCCTCTTGAATTTGAAGTCTCAACTTCTTTGCTTCCATTACCTTTGCATAATGCAATTGTATTGCATTGTCAGTTGTCGAGATACTTTTAGCACTATATGCAAGATTTGCATCTATTTTTGATATCTTTTCACTATTCTCCTTAGTGAATTTCTCTAATGTGCTTAACTTTTGAACTAATTAGGTGATTGTTTCTGAAATGATAGGTTCTAACTCATTTACTTATTTAGACAACTTTACCTTGTTCTCTGCCACTTCTTGGCTGATTTTCTCTATCAATTTATATTGATACTTTTTCTCTTCTCGTTCTTCAATTGCCTTTTCTGCATCCACATTCTGTGATTGGATTGCATCGGTAAGAATGGCTAATTGATCAATGATAGATGCATTTTGATAAATTTCTATATCTGGTACTATCTGTTGAAGTATATCCCTTGTTGTTTCAAGTACCTATTTTTCTTTTGTTTCCTTTTTAATCTTATCTTGTATAACTTTTCTTCAACAAAGTTCTACATAGTTTGTAAGTGCCTCTAGATCCAATGTCCTCGGATCACAGGCTGGTATCTCAACAATTTCATCCAGTGTAACTAGATTCTTGTTATTTTTCTTCTTCTTGGAAAATATTGTGGAGGGACCTGTATGCAGTACCATAGCAAGTTCCTTTGCTTGGTCTGATGTGCTTGGTGAAGGATTTGGTGTATGTGTACTTGTATCATACTTCTCAGTGTCTACCTATCGGTTGGGAGTGGACGTCTCAACATCAACCTTAGCCTTATCTATAGAATCTCCTTCGGTATCCTTAGGAGTGGTATCACTTTGCTTCTCTTCTTCACCTTTATTTTTTTTTGTCCTCCATATGTTTCTTTCTGTGCTTCAATGGTTTCTTTTTTCTTTCCATCTTTATTTTTCTCATCAGATGTGTTTTTTGGTTCTTCTGCACCCTTATCCTTGGGTATGCTTGCATCCTTGTCAGGTGATTTCTCCTTTTCTGAAATAATATTGATAGCTTGTATCAATAGTGGTTTTTGTCCTGGTGTATCTACTTGAGAAGAATCTATTATTGTTTCATGTTCCTCAGTTTGTTCTGGAGCAACAATGACACCTTCATCTTTCTTCACCTCATCTCGAGGATCTTTTCTGGTAATATCAATGATAGTATTATCGGTGAATGTTGCATCCACAGTTTCCATATCCTTGTTAGCTTCTATGTTCAATGTTTCTTCATTAACATCCTCACCATTAGTTATAATAATATGTTATGGTCTTATTTTAGCTTGATCTTCTTCATTGTGTGGATTTTTTCTGAGTTCTAATACATGCTCAGGGCTTGTGTCCTTTTTGGGTACCTTGAGTATTTTTCTCCATTCATCCTCACTTTTTTTGTCAAGATCAATTAGGTTTCCCTGTAGTACTTTGTAGGCTCTCAATTTTGGTGAGAACTTTTTGGAATACAACTTCATCATTTCTTCAATCTCTTCCATCTTAGATTCGGGTGGCATAAGAGAAACTAGGGTTCTTTCCCTTATTTGTTTCTCTTCCTTTAGTGCATATGTCCACCTTGCTAAAATTCTGTCTAGAATTTCTTTCAGAATTTTACCTTCAAAATGTATTGGTACATATTTGAATACAGACATTGTTGTTATGATGGTCTCTTCTAACTTATTCTGATCCTTGAGATCTAGTGTTAGCCATTTCCTAATCTTAGGGTATGTTATTGAACCTACCTTTGTGTGTGTTATTTTTTGTACCTATTAGCTGCAACACAATACTTCAATAAGTCATTGTATTAGTGAAAAACAAGAATTAGCAAGCATATCAATCACTAAAATTGACCTATTGCTTCCTATCTAGGAGTGTGAAAAATACCATAATTGCCCTCAGATTATGCATTTATCAGTGACATATACAACCTAGAATGGAAGATTTAAATGAAACTAATCTACATGCTCTAGATATATGCATTCTAAGCTCTAAAATTAAAGATTATAACAATGCAAAATAAGAAAGATAAAATGCAATATAGATCTCTAATAATATGAAATGCATAACAATGCTTTCAACAATCCAAATTCAGGGGCCCATTGAGCTTAAAACTCATTCTATTTATGGAAGAAATTAGAAGTGAGAGGAGAGATAATGCCATAAATGAATGTGTAAGAGCCTTAATGAGGGATAGCATTAATGAGGCATGGTGAGGGTATAAGCATTAATGAGGCATGGTGAGGGTATAAGTCCAAGCTTGAGAAAGTGGACTTTGGGGAAGGGGAGCTTGAGAAAGTTGACTTTGGAAAATTAGTTGAATTTCGAATTCAAAGATTAGGAATGTGACATCATTAGGGAGAGGGTTAAGATGGGATTAAGATTAGAATTAGGCTTAGCATGGGTGAAAAGGTTGGGATTAGTTTTAACCCAGGGTTAATGTGGTTGAGATAGGTTAGGTTAGGGGTTAAAGGGAATATTAATGAATTGAATTATATAAATAATATATTTCAATAATAGGAGAAATTAATTATTTAAGCTTTTGGTTTATTTTGATAATTAATCAAGACTATAGCCAATTAATTAAATTAATTAGGCTAGGGGATTAACTTTCTTTTTGCAAGTGATGAGGTGTAATTAGGATTTTATTTAATTCCTTTTAATTAATTACCTTAGCCATGTTTTTGATTTGTTTTGATAGAATTGAATTGATTTGATTTGATTGGCTAAGGAAATTAATGTAATTTAGTGATTAAATCACTTAGGAGATTAAATTTAATTTAAATGAATTATGTCATTAAATTGAAGAATTGTCTTGACATAATTGGGGGTATAATCACACTTAGGGAAAATAGGATCTATGGTTAGAGAAGACCAAATTAGGGTGGTTACATTTGCCCCTCTTTGAATAGATGTGTGAGCAGCGCATTGATTCAAAAAAAGTTTTTGATGTTGACTTCAGAAAGTTTGATAATTCCACACTTGATCGAACAAAATGCTTGATGAGATCAGTCTCACACTTGATTGGAATAAACAGATAGAATTGAATTTGAACTTAATGGAACAAAGATCAATAAGAAAAGATCTTAAAAATACCAATTCTAAACTTGGTTGTCGTCCAAAAATTGATAATACCCACTTCGAACTTGATCGAATGAAGGTCATTACAAAGCTTCTAGGAGCTTTAATAAGAATCTAAGAAAAAGTAGACATAGGATATCCAGCTTGTGAGAACCGAAGCCTTGAATCCAATAGTCCCGACTTAGTCAAGGAACTATCATGCCTTTAGTTTTTTGATAACGAAGTCATTTTAATGCTGTTTTGAGCAAGAATTTGATTAATTTAAGTGTGATCATGCCCCCTCAGGAACAAAATTGAAGGAAAAAGGATAAAATCCCTCTGTTGAAATGATGTATCAATTGCATGAATTGGTTAGATCAAGAAATAATCAGTTAGAAAAAGTGAAGAAACAGAGGTGTGTTAAGAGAAAACACACTTTTACCAAGTTAATGACATTAAAATGTGAGATTTGAGTTTGATAAAATGATGTCTGAACAATATTTTTGATGAATAATGTGCAATTTGATGATAAAGAACCCAAAAAATTGATTGCGTAAAGCTTGTAAATCAGTTTGGAACATATGGAGCAATTCTATATTTTTAGGAACTGTCGTAAAAATGTTACTACACTGTGTAGAACGATGTTGGCATTCAATTTCATTCCTGATTGATCAGAAAGAGAAAAAATCAATTTCAATTTTCTGGGAAGAGTTTTAAAGCTCTTAAATAGTTCAAAAAGCCAAATATATAGGCCCAAATTCACTTTTTACTCACTCATTTTTCACTTTTCACCTTAGTAATTCAGAGAGCTCTATAGAGAAGATGGTGGTCCCTGTGGAGAAGCATCATTTTGAGCTTGGTCATCGACATCAGCATCCAGCTGACTACCCACCTCCAGTAAGTACTCAAAAACCTATCTTGTGAAATTTTTAGTTATCATTTTTATGCATTTTTGCTCAAGTTATAGCCAGTTGAATTCTACATCATTTTCGGCATGTAGCATTGCTTCCTGTAAATCCTGCATCACTTTTGTTTTTTCCCCAAATTCTCGGGTCGCATTCTGTAAATTTAGGATCGCACCGTGTTTTCAATTTTTGTGTCGCATGCTATAGGATTTTGTATGTTTTTCAAGATTTTGCACCCTGTTGAAACAGGGTCACACGTGGCATCCCATGTCGCTTCCTGCAAAAACAAGGTCGCATCCTAGATGCCCCATCGCATACCAGGAATCGGGGATCACATCCCATGAAATATATCACACCCTACAAAAATAGGGTTGCATCCAGTTTTCAACTTAGTCAACTGCCCAGTTTGACTATTTTTTTCTATTTGACGATTAAAACACTTAGTTGATAGGTTTTCTGCGTAGCTTGATTAGATAGAACACTGATTTTGAAATTTTGTGTAATTACTATCTATTGAATAGGTTCCTTTTGAGGTAGTGTCATTTTGAGGACCATATCTCAGCCATGTTCTTTCTCTGTCGAGGGATTTGACTGATGATGAGGCAGAGTTAGTTACCCGTGTTGGTTTATTGTCACTGAGGGATTTACCCGATATAAGGGTAAATCAAGGGTTGTTGACTACTCTAGCTAAGAGGTGGCATTCAGAGCACAACACCTTCCATCTCCCTACTGGTGAGATGACCATCATACCAGAGAACGTGTGGCAGATTCTGAGAGTTCCTATTATGGGATGAGATGTGCAGTTTGATTTAACCTCTGCTTCATCGATTGCGACATCACAATGATTCTTTGATGATGATACTATTACTCGCCAGTATCTGACATGGGACTACATGTGTGATCACTATGAGCATCTTCTCATATACTTGGTTGGATTAATGAGAGGTGTCCTTATGCTTGACTGAGGACAACGTAGATTCATGGTTGGTTGGGTCGACATGCTTGAGAAGATGATTGTGTCAGGACGCGGGTTTGCATGGGGTAGTTGCATCCTTGCACACATGTACAAAGAGTTACATGAGATAATGTATCATTATTCTTGGAGCATGACTGTTGGTATTTTGGTACTTTAGATCTGGGCTTGGGAGCATATCCCTATGACATAGCCGATAGTGGATAGGCAGCGTCTACCAGAGTAGCCATATATATATATATATATATATATATATTCAGGATGGATACAATAGCCCCATCTGGGCAAGGTGGAGTATTGGCGTTGTCTGCTGGATGGTATGACTGTATTAGTGTGGCATCCTTACCTTGATTGTGAGGAGTGGGGATCAGATAGGTGCCATATACCTTATTGTTTTTAGAACATGTACCTAATTGGACGTACCAGATATATCATTGAGAGATTCTTAGTGACACGTGTTTTGAGGCAATACAGTTGATTGTAGGGTAGGTGCTAGGATACATCTATATATGTTTGGATCCAAGATGAGACACCACAGTGGGGATCATAGTTGGGTTATGAGACTGCATATAGAGCTATTCAAGAGATGGTAGCAGAACCTTGGGATCTGAGCGTGATGTAGCTGATGTTGGATGTTCTGATCATTTACATGCTTAAATGCTTTAGTATCCATTTCCACGGTTCATATTACCTGATAAGGCTATTCCCTGGATCAAGGATCCACTGGATTATGATCCCACTAATGAGTGTCTTGGCCGAGGGCGAGGGGGATCGTAGCAAGAGAGAGGAGTTGTGGGGAGAGATGGAGGTAGAGATGGTGGGAGACATGGGAGAGATGCTAGGCACCCTTCTCTTGACAAGGGATAGGGTCTGGATGATTAGGATGATGTTAATGATAGGGGCGAAGGTGCAGTGGGTGTTGGAGAGAGTGCCAGTAGTAGCAAGAGTGGTAGGCAGACTCGTTTTAGATTTATTTCTCCTCACAGGGATCTAGGTCCTTTGTTTACTAGAGATCAATAGAGATAGAGACAGTAGCAGTAGGATAGGCCACAGGATAGACCTTTAGGGAAGGATATAGGCAGGGGTCCAGGCCGAGATGGTGATGCACTGACACAGTGTGAGTGTGAGCGAGAGCATCTTAGAGCACAGATCACTACATTAGAGTCTCTTCTAGCAGTTCAAGAGATACAACTTGAGAAGGTTAGAGTAGATAGAGATACAAAGGTTGAGCGCCTGAGATCTGAGAGAGACACACAGGTTGAGTGCTTGAGATCAAAGAGAGACATACATGCCCATACTGTTGTACACCAGCGATAAAGAGCCACATACTATTATGCTCTATATCTGCTACAGTGCCAGAGGGTCAGAGAGCACCTTCATTTTCATGGATTGCACAATAGTCTGAGGGGGTGATGCCTCCACCAGCTCCATTTGTACCACCTCCTCCTCCTCTAGATTAGGGAGAGGGTGGCAGTCAGACTTGATACTACATTTTTGTCATACTTTGAGATTACATTTGTATATCTTGATCCTTTTGAGATCATCCTTTTGTACTATGACATTTATACATGTATATTTGATTCATACTGATACTCTGATACTCTTTTTGTAGATAGTTCAATATTTTTGTTCTGATCCTTATCTAATATATCTGAGATAGTTGTTCCTGGATTCTCATGTTTTGATAGATGTTTAGATTTTTTATGCACATGTGATTACGTTTATCTTGGTCTCTTGATGAGTTAAAATAAATATGTGATGACATCATTTCTTCTTATTTGACTTATTACTGATATATATGTGTTTCAAACAATACTAAGTGAATATGCAAATGAATGTTTTTTATATTTTATTTATGAAAAATAAATCTATGGATGCACTTAGGATGTAAAATTAAATGCAATTCTTAAATGCTTTGTTTTTGTCTTTTTCTCTTTCTCATTTATGAATGCAAAATGTATGCCATGGATATGCAATGACATTAATATCAATAATATTGATGTATGTAATTAACTTGGATTTTGAATGAATCAAGAATTTATTTTAAGCTCAAGTCCTTTTTATGTTGTTCTTTTTAAAATTAATCATGCAATCTTTAAATGTGTCTACATGCAGACTCCTAGGACTGTCGCTGATTTTGGATACATTGTAGTATGTTATCATCATTGGGCGTTTATTGTAATAGACATCACCTGATATTACAACTGTCACTAATAGACATTGATATTATGAAAGTATGAATACTATGTGTATTGGATGCAATGTTGGAAATAAACTTAGGCATCAAGGCATAGAAGCTAGGACGATAAGTTAGTTATCTCCTTTTAATGTTTAGAATCAGTTTCTGTTTAAGTGTAATGTAAGATATGTTACTATGACCTTGAAAATTCATATCCTTGGGTACATTATGTAGTGAACACCTTAGTGAAAATCTGATTTTGAAAATAGATAAGGATGTTGTTTCAACCTCAGCGTAGTTTACACATAACAAGGATCAGGATATATATGGCTATCCACTCATGGTGGCAGCTCTTACCATAAATATCCAAGTTAGGTGAAATTTATAGGATCATTTGGAACAATCCCCATACACATAAAACCAAGAAAATGTTATGCCCCAAAGTCCTTGTGACTCTTTTTCTTTGAATAGACGTCACGGAGTTACTTGGAAGACATAACAATAATCAATTGAGAATCAATCAAAGAAAATTTATAATTACTTAGATGTCCCTAGTATGAAACATCATGGGAACATAAAAGAATCATAACCAAACCAAGTCAAACTATGTGTTTAAGTAGTAATGAGAAATATTGTTGATTCATTGTTCAAGCGCGGTATAAATTCATCTATCAGAATTTTGGAATATGAGCAATATGTTTTCTTGTCTAAGTGTATGTGAGATTAACTGTCTCAGCAATTGCAATCTAATGTAGTGTTTGAGAAACACTATTTATTTTAAGTTCCTGGATTAAAGTGTTGAGAAACACTAGTTTGATGTCTATTACAGGTAGGTGGTGTCGAAGAAACACCTTTGTTTGTGATAGTGACGTTTAAGTTCAAGTATTGAGAAATACTATTTTGAGAGGCAAACCATCCTAGACAAGATGCTTAGGACAACTGAGAAAACATGAATTGACCATGCTAGCAAAGATGCCCCTAGTGCAGAATGAATATTCCCAAGATGTAAATGCAGACAAATCCCAAGCAAGGGTAGGACATTTGTAAGGAATCAGAGTCACCAAATAGGACAGGTGCAAGTATGAAGGTTTAGTGTCATTAGTGCATTAATAGATAGAGCATAGAGTTTGAGTGACGCCTATTTGTCAGGTCTTCACCACTAAGAAAATCTTTTTATTTTTGTTACCAAGACGCCTGTTTACTAGGTTTTCATCAAGGCACTTTTTTCCTTTTTCAATTTTTTTGCTATTTTTTCAATTTTTTTAAATTTTTTTTATCAAGGTGCCTGTTTGCCAGGTTTTCACCACGGATACCTTTTTTTAAGGACTTTTTCCACTATTTTTGAATTTCTTCAGGAGAAAGTTTTCTGATTTGTTTGTTATTTTTGAGATCTTCACTATATAGGCTCTACTAGCCAGACATCAAGCGTAGAACCGCTTCAAATGTAGAGTATTAATGGTATCAGGAAGAACATCTCCCTCAAGTGTAGCTAGTTGATAAGCTCTAGTCCCAAAATTTGCAGTAATGATATAAGCTCCCAGTCAGTTTGGTTCAAACTTTCCTTTCTGTTCTCTGTTAGGCTAGTTTTTAGGATTCTCTTTCAGAATGAGACCCCCCACTTGAAAGTGTCATGGTTTGACCTTTTTATTGTACCCTTTTGACATGCATTTTTGGTACACTTTTAGATGATCAAACACTTGTTGCCTGCACTCATCAAGTAAGTCTAAAGAATTTACTCAATCAATGCGGTATTGTTCGTCAGTAACAAGACCTTGTAAAGATACACACAAAGAGGGGATTTCAACCTCAATGGGTAATACTGCCTTAGTGCCATAGACTAGGAAAAATGGTGTGGCTCTAGTTGGTGTTTTTATACTTGTTCTGTAGGCTCAAAGTGATGGATTTAATTGTAAATTCTAGTCTCTACCAGAATTACTCACAGTTTTGTGTAGGATTTTGAGAGTTTTCTTGTTAGATGCCTCAGCCTATCCATTACCTTGAGGATAATAGATTGAGGAAGAATGTTCAGTAATGTGAAACTGTATGCAAAGGTCTTCGATGTCTTGGTTTTTAAATTGGACCCCATTGTCTATTACAATTGAAGAGGGTATCCCATATCTACAAATATTGTAGTTCAAGATAAACATAACCACATGTTTTCTAGTGGCTTTGATCAGCGGTATGACTTTGACCCACTTCATGAAATAATCAGTGGTTGTAATGATGTATTTGTGTCCACTTGAAGAATTAGGATATATTTGTCCAACCAAATCAAAGGCCCATTTTTGAAATGGCCAATGTGTTATGAATGGTATGAGTTCTCTAGCAGGAGCATGGATGAGATTTCCATGTGTTTGGCATTTATGACAAGTCTTTGAAAATTGAATAGCCTCTTTTTCCATTGTGGGCCAGTAATAGCCCACTCTTAAAAGTTTCTTAGCTAATGAAAGGCCATTTGAGTCTGATCCACATACACCTTCATGGATTTATTTCAATGCGCGATCTGACTCTTCGTGTTCTAAACACCTAAGAAGTGTACTGTCAATACCTCATCTATATAAGTTATTAGTAATGAGGACAAATGCGATGTTGTCCTAATTAGGGCTCATTTTTTATATCTGGATAGGTCATTGGGTATAGTTTGGTCAATTAGGTAAGCAATGATTTTAGCATACCAAGATGGGTGTTGGGTGTTTAAAGCACACATTACTTGGTATTCAGGTGTATCAAAGGCTAGGTAGGATAATTCTTCCACCAATAAGTCATAGAGGAATTGATGTCCCTCTAGTTGTAACATGGATGTGAGTGTAGCCATATCATCTGCAGCCTTATTTTCTATTCTGGGAAGTTGTTGGAATGTAATGAAGACAAAGTATTTCATCAAATTATCAACCATTTGTTTTTAGGGCATCAAATTCTGATCTTTGGTCTGATAATATCCATTTACTTGATTGATAATGAGCTGGGAGTCACCATACACATGTAACTCTACAATCTTCCATTCCATAGAAAGTTTAAGACCATTTACCAATGCTTCATATTCAGAGATGTTATTTGTACATGGAAACATCAATTTGTATGCTTTGGGTATTTTGTAGCCTTAAGGAGTTATGAATAGAGCCCCTGCTCCAGAGCCTTGTTTCGTGAAAGAACCATCGAAGTACATCTTCCACAGATGCTCAGTTAGATGCATAATTGTTTCATCAGGGAACTTAATTCTCAAAGTTTCATCATCTTGAAGTGGTGAATCAGCTAATTTATCTACTAGAACTTGTCCTTTGATAGCCCTTCTGTCCACATAATCAATGTCAAATTCGCTTAGAATCAAGACCCACTTTTCTAGTCACCCTATTAATGTTGTCTTTCTTAAGAGGTATTTCAAAGGATCTATCTTTGCAATGAGCTTTACTGTATGTGATAGCATATAATGTCTCAATTTCTGTGATGTAAAGACAACTTTTAAGCAATTTTTTTCAATTATATTGTAATTGAGTTCATAAGATACCAAGGTCCTGCTAATATATTAGATTGATCTTTCCTTTTTAGTTTCATCTTTTTGCGCCAACAATACTCCCAGTGATGTAGCTATAGCTGAAATGTATAGGAGTAATGGCTTTCCATGAATGGGTGCCATGAGAATAGGACGAGTATCCAAGTACTCTTTTAATTCTTTGAATTTTTTTTCACAATGTTTGTCCCATTTGAAGGTGACACCTTTATGTAGAAATTTAGTAAAGGGTTGTACTCTGTCTGCAAGTTGTGACATAAATCTCCTAATTGACTGGAGTATTCCTTGTAACGTTCTCATTTGACTAATGTTGCATGGAGGAGTCATTTCTAGTATAGCTTTAACTTTTTCAAGGTCCACCTCAATTCCTTTTGCTGATACAATAAACCCTAGCAACCTTCTTGATTGAACTCCAAAGGCACATTTCTTTAGATTAAGCCTGAGTTGAAATTGTTCCACGCGATCTAATATTTTCCACAAGTCTTCAATATGAATATTCCTTTATTTTGATTTAGCTAAGATATCATCCACATAATCCTCCATTTTTTTATGCATCATATCATGGAATATAGTAGTCATAGCTCTTTGGTATGTAGCACCCACATTCTTTAATCCAAATGACATAACGTTCCAACAAATATTTCCCCATGCACATGTGAATGTTGTTTTATCTTGATCTTCAGGAGCAATTTTAATATGGTTATAGCCTGAGAAACCATCCATTAATGAGTACAATTGGTAGCCTTATGTTAGATCTATGATCATATCAATGTTTGGTAGTGGAAAATAATTTTTAGGACATGCTTTGTTTAAGTCTCTAAAGTCTATACAGATCCTGATAGATTTATCTATTTTAGATATTGGTACCACATTAGAAATCCATCCTGCGTAAGCGATGACTCTTATGAATCCAACTGTCAGTAATTTTTCTAGCTCTACTTTCACTAGTAATGCAACATGAGGATGAATCTTTCTTAGTTTCTATTTCACGGGTTTGATCCCAAGATCTATAGATAAATGGTGCATTATTAATTCAGGATCTAGTCCAGGCATATCAATATAAGACCATGCAAAATTGATCTTTTTTATTTCAGGAACACAGTGAATTGTATCTTCTCCTTGTCTGACAAAGATTGTGCCAGGTGAACAATATGAGGAACTTTAGCAGTGTCCAAGTTAACTAGTTGTGTTGGTTCTGTTAAACTTGAAGATCTTTCTTGAAAGTGCTTAGGGAGGATATCAAGAATTCCATCTTTTGGCGCCTTTGGGAGGTTTTCACCATTAGATATGTCTTTTATTTTTACTATTTTAGAATCTAACACTACCACAATGTGCTTTTCACCATTAGCTCTTTTTTTTTTTTCAATTTATGACTAAGAAACTTGATATCCTCTTCTGACATGTTCACGCTCCTTGCATTGGTGTAAGAAGGATAAGGTTCATAAGAATTTAGGTAGTAAGCCAAAGTGAAGTCATTAGGAAAGTTCATGATAGGATTAGGATCTGAATTCATCCAATCAATTAGGTCTGGGTTTATCAAGGATAATGAATTGGATTTTGGTAAGGATAGTATCGCGTCAGTGCCAAAACTATTAACTAATAATGAATCAGAGTTTGGTAAGGGCAACATCATGTCAGCGTCAAAACTATTAACTGACAAGACATGTTCTGTTAAGTCAACTTCTATAGCATTTAGATCATTAAGAGTTAAACTGTCATTAATAGGGTCATTGTTAGTAATATGTGGACCTAACTCTAGAAACTCATCAGTTGAGATTTCTTCTTCTTCTCTTAGAAAAATGGAACTCATTTATTTTAGTCTCATAATATCCTCTAGACCTAGTAAAACACCAATTTCTTCATCAAGAATTCTAGGTAATGGTATCTCATCTGATTCTGGAACAATAGAAGTGTTAGGGAAAGTGTTAGAACTCTCTCCTCTTTTAAATATCAGTGCCAACTTATGAATCACATCTACTTCAATGTACATGGTAGCATGAGATAGGACATCCCATTCATAATCATGTGAGTTTGTTATTTCATCATCTGATCTGTTTAGAAACTTAGCAATAGTTACCTGATGTACTCTATTAGCCACTTGTAGATCAAAGTGTGGTAAATCTAGGATGTGTGAATTTGTGACCAACTTCCCCCAGTTAGTATGTAAATCTTGTTGTTGGGGTATGTCTTCAAGAGTTGTTTCTATCAATGGCACTTCCAAAGTGTCTTCTATTGTTTCCTCTACTTCTTGAATAGTATCTTGTGTCAATAAAGGAACATGAGTGTCTTGTGGTGTCTCAAATCTAGGTACATACCTTTCTCCTTGATATTTGGGATACTCTATACCAATATGCAATAATATTTCATAGGTCCATTGTTCTAGTTCTATTTCTGTTTCTTCATCACTTCCTTCATCAAAGATTGGACCATGTCTTGAAGTAGGGTTTTCAAATTTTTTATTGTTCAACCTAATCCTATTTTATCTTTGGTATTTCTAAAATCCATGTGTATAGGTTCAAAAAGTCCTTGTCCTTTTTCTTCTAAAGGTCCTTTTTCCTTATATCCCATTTGTTTGAGAAGCTCATATCCTTTACCATACTTCTTTGGGGATATTTCTACATGTTTTACCTCATTTTATTTTGGTTCTCCTTTGTAAAGCCAAGCCAAGACTTATTTTTCTTATTTTTCATCCTCTTGGGAGGTAGATGCTTTAACCATACCAGTTGCTTTGTGGATTTCTAGTTCATTAGATGTAGTAGGTGTGAAAGATGGGGAAGGTTTTCCATAAGATCTTGGAGAAATTGGAATTTCTTTCAATGATGGGATCATGTCAAGTTTGTATTCTCCCATACTAGTTTCTTCAAGTTTTAAGGTATTTCCAAAGCTTTTCATAACCATGTCTTTATTAGTTTCAGGTATAGTTTCTTTTGGAACTTCCTTGTTATGAGGGACCATACTATCTACTTTAACATTGTTGCAAGTATAACTAGCATCTAAAGGAATTGTTACCTCCACCCCATTATGTGTGAATTTGATACATTGGTGGTAAGTAGATGGTACTGATTGCATTTCATGGACCCAAGGTCTCCCTAATAGTATTTTGTAAGACACAGGTAGATCTAGAACTTGACAGATCACATTTCTTTCAACTGGTCCTACTCTGATTGGTAGAATAATGAGACCTTTAGAGGATCTTTCTTCTTCATCATAATCTTTGATAGTGATCTTACTTATTGAGTTAATGTCTTATTCTGAAAGACCCAACTTATTTATGAGATTGAGAGTACAAATGTTCAATCCTGCACCTCCATCTATCAATACACATTTGACACTAGATTTGTGAATGAGGACTTCAATGTGAAGGGGTTGGTTATGTAGATGTGTCAAGGATTTATCATCTTCTTCTGAAAAAGAGAGATAATGTGGTGTTGAGATATGATTTACCATTGCTTGGAATTTGTCTACATCAATGTCTTTTGGTACATTTGCTGATTGTAGGGCTTGTTCAAGAACTTCCCTATGCACTGAGGAGATTGTAAGTAACTCAAAGATAGAAATTTGAGCAGAGGTTCATTGTAATTGATCCACCAAGTTATAGTTCACTTCTAGAATGCTAAATGTTTGTCTTGCTGCCGCTAGTTTGGGAATAGTGGAAATAGGTACCTTGGAAGTTGTTTCTGGTTTTGATGATGAATTAGGTCCTTTGATTGTGACTTGTGCTTGACTTCGTGTCACTGCATTTGATTGGAGAGATGTGTCTTTAACACCTTTGATAGTGATCACATTAATTGATTCGTATTTAATGTCTAGCATGTTGATCACATTATCATTATTGGAGTAGGTGTATTTTACTTCATTTCCTTTTCCTTTAGATGCTCCCCCTTTCTCATAATTAGGGAATGGTTTGTTAAATGTCGTATGGTCTTCATTAGTGGTGTGTCCTTCCACCCTTATCTTGTCTCCTTCAATAAAGTATTGTATAGTATGTTTGAGTTTAAGACAATTATTAGTCTTATGTCCCTTGTTTTTGTGAAATAAATAATAAGAATTGTCATCCCACCATCTTGGTTTGACTTCTGGTTCCCATGGTTTTGAGTCTGGGATTGTAAGAACTTTAATGTCCAAGAGTGTTTTCAAAACTATCTCAAGAGGTTCTCCCAAAGGAGTGAATGTTCATTGAGGTTTAGAAGTCCATGGTTTACTCTTGTTGTTCTCATTGTTTTCTTTAGGTATTGTGGTTGTCACCTTGGCATCTTTACTTGCTTGCATGCTACTCGTTAGATTGAACACTGCTGGTTTAGGATTAGCATTAAAGATGCATCTACCACTCCATTGTTAACAAAATTCTTGTTTTACTTCCACCATTTAGGATTATTGTTGGAGTTGGTAGATTTTTTATCACTTTGGAGAGTGATTTCTCCTTTCTTGACCGTTACCTCTTTAATACGGATGGCATTTTTTATCATCCTATTAAAGTTGGGTGAATCCTGCATTTGCAATGCATAGTTTAATTTAGGTATCAAGTTATTAATAAATATTTCCATCTTCTCTGATTCAGGAATAGATCTTGAATACCTTGAAATTATTTTCCTCCACCTTTGTAAAAAGTGTGTAAAGGATTCATCGATTCTTTTCTTTGTGTTACACAAGTCCATCATGGTTACGTTAGGCTGTATATTGTAGGAGTAATGTTGGATAAACCGTTGAATAAAATCCTCAAATTTTTTTACCTTAGGTGTAAGTTTGGAGAGCCACTCCATAGCATTTTCGCCTAGACTTCCCAGAAATAGCCTCATTAGGTATGTAGGTTCTTGCATGTACTCTATGCTTAGAGCACAAAACTCTCTCACATGGTCATGTGGATCAGTCTCTCCCATATACTTGTCATATTTTGGCCTTGCCATGTTAGGAGGAAATGGAACCATATTGATACTCTTTTCAAAAGGAAATGGACAAATGGAGTCCAAAGAGTTTTTTTTTTTGGGTTTAACCTTCTCTTGTTTGAGTGTTGCAAGTTCTGCTGGCATCAAGGTCATTTATTTGGTGAGAATAGAAATAGGGGTTGATATATCTTTTTCCTTTAGTTTTTCAGCATCATAATCTTTAGGGAGCTTGACTCCAATGGATGCAAGATGGATAAAGTATTTCTCTTTGTCTTCACTAGTTATCTTTCCCAATGTTCTTTGGAATTTCCTACTTTTTTTGACTCTATTGTACTCTTCTTCGGGAATGTCTTCATCACTTTCCAAATCAAACAAAGGGTTTGTGATGTTTATTTCTTCCTCATTACTAGCATTGTCTTGATCTCACTAGTTTTTCTCATTGTTATATTCTTCCAAGGTATTAGCCCATTTATTCCTAGCAGCATCCATTATTGGTGTGGGTGAATCTGTGTTAAATAGAGGATTGTGAGATGTCTTTCCTTTTTGAAAGTGTAGAAATTTAGGAGGTGCTTCTAATCTGTCAGCAAGATACTTCTTATGTCTCATGTTAATCATGAAGTTGTATCTCAACTATGTCCAAAGTTTCCCAATAGTGTCAAGTGAGGTCTCAAATCGTTCAAGTAACTGTGTCCAAATTGTAAGGATTGTTTGTTGTTTGATGGAAGTAAATGACTCCAGCATCAAAGGGTTAGAATGCCCTGATAATGAGCTTGGAATCAAGTTGTTTTTGAGAGTGAATAGACCACATGTTTTAAGACATATTATAATATCCCAAAATGATATGCAAGGTAGACTGGAAAAAGTTTTGAAATGACACTAGAGAGACCAGAAAAAGCAACAGGGTTAGACTAAGGAGCCAAAAGGGTACCCAAATAAACTAATTTTCTTTGAGAGACAACTACGAAAGTGCCCACTGTCCTAGATGTGACACTCTGAATATGAGGTAGGAAGTACCAGATGTGAGCTTTTGTAAAACCAGATGTGATCCTAAGTATCTTGTATGTGACCTCTCCCCCTAGAAGCAATACAAGAATGACTAGATGCGAGCTTGTACATTGAATGCAAGTTTGCACAACTAGATGCGAGCTAGGATAGACTAAATATGACTCTTTGATGTTCTATCAAGATTTTGTCTAATTTGTCTTGAAGTTTGTGCAAATTTGTTTGATAGTATGTTGTTTTTGAGTCTTTCCAGTGAGAAAAAATTCATTATCTTTCCAGAGGATTGAATTTTGTTTCTTGTTTGAATGATTTATCTTGTTAATGAGCTTTCAAACACATCAAGCATTTTTTCATTGTTAGGGGTGAACAAACATATCCTTAATCCCTAGTGTTTAAGCATGGATGGAAATCTTTTCTTGTAGACTTAGGTACACACTCAAATGCTAATTAGAATATGGCCACCACCAAGCATGCAATGGCTCCAGTCATGATGCCATATTATCCGACTCCAAATGCAAGTGAGGGCACAAAATGATGAGTATCTTGGGGCAATTAATTTTTTCCTTGCACAAAGATTATTACCCTTTTGTGGATGAATCAGGTAGTTTGACTACAAATTGTTGTTTATGATGAGGCAATCCATTCGAAACCATCTCCCATAGAATTGCACAAGGAAAATTGAAGTGTATATCCCTATGAGTACTCAAATATGTGTAGTCTCCCAAGCAAGATTCAAGCGGCTCCACTCTACACATACCCAAGCATGTTCAAGGAATGATGTCAAAATTCCAAAAACAAAACCGACTCCGTCTTCCGAGGCTTTGGCCTACAAGGAAGCAATTATTTATAGTGAGTTGGAAGGGTTGGCATAAAACCTGTCCTCAGTTGGGTCATTCCCGAGAGATTTTTTCCTCAACTGGCAGACCCTCTAAAGTTTAATAAGAATACAATAGATTGGCGAGCTTAGGATTTCAAGATTTTTGATTCTTTGAAAGAAGAAGAGCATACTCTCCTAGTCCATGCCATTTTATCCCAAAATCACTTCAATCACTTGTTCATTCCCTCAAACCACTTCACTCACAACTAAATCCCCCATATCAATTTTTTGATTCCCCCACTTGGAAGGAAGAGAAAATCCTCTAATGAGATTGAAAAGCAAGTTTAAGCTTGATTTAGATATTCCTACGTTAATGAAAACTTAAGTACTTTTGAAAGAAAAGTTTGTTTGTTCCTTGACCACAATATTTAATGCTTTTCTTGTTTAATTACAAATCCCAAATTTATACAATGAAGTTCTTTCTTTCCAACAAAATTTAGGTGACTTGTGTTGTTCAATTACTTATCTAAAGGGAAATTTAAATTGTGAATCTTGTTCAATTAGTCCCACAAAGTTTAATGATTTTTTTGTTCAATTACTTTTCCAAAATGAATTTAAACAATGAGTTTGTTTGCCTTGTTTATATACTCCAAATTCCTCTCAAATTTTAAACCAACTTTTGATTTTCTGATTTTCCTTGATGAAAAAGAGCATACTAATCTAATTGTTTTAATAAGTGATTTAGAAAATGTGTTTTTATTTGGAACTTTGAAGAATTTAAGAACAAGTTAATCTATGAAAATTTCAAATCTCAAAGTAACAATCCCTTTTCCATCCTTTTTGAGAAAAAAGGGGATAAACATAAATCTGCAAACAATTATTAGGTTGTTTTAATGACAGAGACAGAAAACATGCAAAGGTTAGTGGTTAGATTTTTCAAATTTCAACCTTAAAAACCAATGTGATCCTATTTTCCTAATTGTGGCTGCATTTCCTGAAAATGATCCAGAATTAACCAGATGTGATCAAATACACCAAAAATGATACAATGTATACCAAATGCGAGCCTTTCCCAAACACAATGCAGGATTTCTGGGATGCAAAATCTGATATCCGGGGTGCGATCTAAGATTTTGCGATGCAATCTAATATCCTAGATGCGAGCCTTGGTGACCAAAAATGACTCTGTTCCTGAAACCTGGGAAGACAAATTAGTAGAAAATGAATGCAAAGTAAGGTAAAATATGAGATTTGGCCCCACAGTGGGCGCCAAAAATGTGTGTGTTATTTTGTGTACTTGTTAGCTGCAAAACAACACTTTAATAAGTCAAATGTATTAGTGAAAAATAAGAGTTAGAAAGCATATCAATCACTAAAATTGACCTATTGCTTCCTATCTAGGAGGAGTGTGAAAAATGCCAAAATTGCCCTCAGATTATGCATTTATCAGTGACATATACAACCTAGAATGAAAGATTTATATGAAACTAATCCACATGCTCTAGAAATATGCATTCTAATCTCTAAAATTGAAGATTATAACAATGAAAAATAAGAAAGCTAAAATGTAATATAGATCTCTAATAATATGAACAACATAACAATGCTTTCAATAATCCAAAATCAGGGGCCCATTGAGCTTAAAACTCATTCTATTTATAGAATAAATTAGGAGTGAGAGGAGAGATAAGGCCATAAATGAATGTGTAAGAGCCTTAATGAGGGATAGAATTAATGAGGCATGGTGAGGGTATAATAATTAATGATACATTTATGAGAGCATTAATGAGGCATGGTGAGGGTATAATTCCAAGCTTGAGAAAGTGGACTTTGGGGAAGGGGAGCTTGAGAAAGTTGACTTTGGGGAATGAGTTGAATTCCTAATCCAAAGATTAATAATGTGACATCATTAGGGAGAGGGCTAAGATGAGATTAAGATTAGAATTATGCTTAGCATGGGTGAAGAGGTTGTGATTAGTTTGAACTTAGGGTTAAGGTGGTTGATATAGGTTAGGTTAGGGGTTAAAGGGAATATTAATGAATTGAATTATATAAATAATATATTCATTCAATAATAGGGGAAATTAATTATTTAAGCTTTTGGTTGCTTTTGATAATTAATCAGGACTATAGCTAATTAATTAAATTAATTAGGCTAAGGGATTGACTTTCCTTTTGCAAGTGATGAGGTGTAATTAGGATTTTATTTAATTCCTTTTAATTAATTACCTTAGCCATGTTTTTTATTTGTTTTGATAGAATTGAATTGATTTGATTTTATTGGCTAAGGAAATTAATGTAATTTATTAATTAAATCACTTAGGAGATTCAATTTGATTTAAATGCATTATGCCAATAAATTGAAGAATTGTCTTGACATAATTGGGGGTATGATCACACTTAGGGAAAATAGGGTCTATGGTCAGAGCAAAACAAATTAGTGTGGTTACAACCTTGATTATTGATGCACATACCTCATCAATTGTGGTAGGGAACTTATTCTTAACTGATTGTTCATCTTTTTCGGTGTCCTCTATGTCTTCCTTAGTTTTGATGAACTTTCTTCCTTTTGATGGTGCCTATTTCCCAGTTTGAGGATTTCTCTTGTAAGTCCTCACTTGTCCTTTCTTTACCCATGATTCACTTGTGTCTTTATTTGTCTGACTTCTAGTCCTTGATGCAGAAGTAGTCCTTGGTTTCTTTTTTGGTGGTAGTGGTGGTGCGTTAGACTCTATAAATTTGGAGTCACTCAATTATTCTTCTTCAACGATGGGTGATTGTCCCTTGGTGTCATCCTTTTGATTAGACTCTTCATCATTTACCAACAACTTTTCTTCAGTGTCTTTACCATTTTCTCTTTCTTTCTATCAATTTTCTTCACAACTAAGCCTATTTTTATTCTTTCCTTGGCTTCCTCATAGGTTCCAAACCTAAGTTGTGACTTGTCCACTGGTTTGTTTATCAATGCTTCAATAGAATTGGCAGCTTGATCTATGTTGACTAAATAGTCAAGTGGTCCTAACCATGGTGTCCTCAGTACATTTAATTTGATAAATGTGTTATCAGTGTCCACCATAAAACAAATGTCAGACTTATACTTCTCTACCAGTTGTTCTCGTATCCTCATTCTTTTTTGCATTCTTTCCTTAAATCCAGTGAAGTATTCATCCATAATTGATACAAAGTTGTCACCTAGTGACTTGATGAATTCATTGATTTGTATGGTCACTGGTCGGGTAGTATCCCAGTTGACATTTCCTATAAATGGTAAGAAGTTCTGAAAGTAGAAAAATGTGCACATTAAAAGTGATCCAAACTTACATGAATTAGACTTTGTAGACCTAATTATCCTCATGTTCTCATCTAACTACTTTAGTAGAAGCTGAGATAGATCTAATTGTAAACCCTTCAGGACAATCTTGTAAGTGGTGTCAACTGCTCCACATGCTATGTTGTTTAACCTGCTAGATTGGTATATCTTGTAACCTAGTACACATGCACCAAACTTGAGTTCTAGATCGATGATGGTGTTAACCTTCAATCCTCTGTTATGCCATACTACACCTGTCATTTTCTTTATCTCGGGATGAGAAGGGTGTTTGAGATCCTTGGCCTTTTCGATTATAGGATAATCGGTCACAGCATGTATCACATCTCTGGTGATCTTTTTTGGCTCATCTAGCCACATTTTTTGGTCGTGGACTCTGATCAACACTTTCTGAATCCATTCAATCTTAAACTCCCCCAGGAACATTAGGGCACATGTCAGCCCTTTGACCTCAATGTATTTGTGTTCCTCTTTGATGGTTTTGCCTGTGCAAAGATTCTTATAAGCTTGATCAACTTCAAGATCTCCTATCTCGGTGATCTTTCAATGTATGTAGGAGTGGACATATTCAATCAGTAAACCCTAGGTGGAATGCTGGAAAATGCACCAGCATCGTCAGGTTGTGAAGCAACCTCTAGAAAGATTTTATACTTTGGTTCTTCACAAGTGAAGTTCTTTATCATATTAACCTTCTTTTCTTTGGTGTTCTTGATCTTTGAAACTCTTGAAGTGGTTTCCATTATTTTTGAGAATTTAGGGCTTTTCCTGTAAAATAAATAGTGAGCTCGGTGATGTTACTTACTTAACCTTATGTAGCTGCTATATGTTCAAAATCTAAATGTCATAAATCTACTTGGAATGCTATGCAATCTGGTCACTCTATTTTGCTCTTCTCTGCTCTGCTCCACTTCTTAATCTCTTTGTGAATAATGAGATCTTTCATTTCCCTATTTATAGAAGATGCCCTAAGTGGCACAATTAATTCTCTACCCACTTGTTGGGTGTCAAAGATGGAGTCGCTTGGGTGACATGCCAACTTTGTTTTCACTGAAAATGTGATGCTCAGGGTAAGTGACAACTCACTTGACCTTTCATAGGTTTATCGACGGTGCTCGGTAAGTGGCGAAGTCTTCAATGCATTTTTCATGATTACCGATGAGTCTCGGGTTACATTGATTAACTTGGTTTTCATATGTACATCGACGATTCTCAGTAAGTATTGTTAACTTAGCTTTGTAAGTACACCGATGTTTTTTGGTATGCATTAACTGACGAGATTGAACTCACAGAATCATAACAAGTAATACCATAGTGCATCTTTAATCATGTTGATTTGGCATTTTAACTATGTATAATGGAACTGATGTAAATTATAACTTAGTATAGTGCAGTTCCATACTTACTTGTTCATCTTAGGTGGCGGTGCTGATGTCACCAGATCCATTGGATAAGATGTCACCATTTTCATTTCTTGTTCCAGCATCATCAATGTTTGTAGCTTTCCTCAACATTTTTTCCTCATCTTCCTGATGTCTTCAATGGTGTTTCCATTGGCAAAAGTGCTTGTCTCTGTCACCCAGTCTCTGCAGTCCTTGCTTAGATGACCAACTTTATGATAGTGTAAGCATGCCATTCTAGGGTTAGTCTAGGTCCTAGACCTTCTCATCCATTTTCTCATGCAGTTTGCTACAACGTGTCCATATCTGCCACATGCTGTGCATTTTTTCTATGTGTTGTAATCCCAAACATATGAGTTACCGACTCTTTTGGGTTGATACGCATTTTATTGATCTTTAGGTTTCCATGCTTTCTTTTTCTTCTTCCTGCATTCAAGAGATGTCTATGCATGCATTTTGAAAGTAGGACAATATTTGTCCATGCAGGTTTCCTTATTTGGTTGTGTCACCTCAGATTTACATTCATATGCTTTATGTCCTTTCTTGTTGCATTTATAACAATTTCCTATGAATGAAAATGTGGATTTAGGAATACCTTTTATTTTTCTCCTACAAAAATTTGATGTGTGGCCTGGTTTTCCACAGTGATTGCATGAATGTCTTCTTGGTCTTGGACTTGTGTAGAAATTATTTGGATCAACTTGGTGCGGTGATTCTCCATTCTTGGTATACCCTAATCTAGTATTGTTGTTGACTCTCCATTGTCCATCCAGAAAATCATCCATCCTTTTGGTGCTTTCTTTAGCTCTCTTGATCATGTCATTGTGTTGTTGCTGAATTCACACTTCATGCTTCAGTCTTTCATTTTCTTCTCTTAGCTCATCAATAGCTTCTATCTTTCCATTTAGTTCTATGTTCATTTGGTTTTCCTCCCGACTCATAATAATAATATGATTGGTGATCTCATGATAATGTTTAGTAAGTCTTTGTATTTCTGACTCTTTCTCTTATAGATTTTCAGTGATCTTCCTCCTGTCATCAATTTCTAGTTTTCTTTCTTGCTCAGCTTGTCTAGCATTATTCATAACCTCAATCATTCTTACCATCTGTGTCTCTTGAACAATTTGCAGTGATTTTACTTGTCCATCCAGATATTAATTGGTTTCATTTAGACTTGTTATGCTTCCTTCAGATGTGTCTAATGTGTTGCTAGATCTAGATCCTAAAGAATCAAATAAATCAGGTATCTCTTCTTCATGATAGTTTGTTTCATTACAGTGAGATGCCATAATCTTTCTTTCATCCAGTAGCTATCTCATCTTGACTCTGGCTACTTTATATTGCTCATAGAAGATTTGTATCTCTAACTTCTAATTCTCAATACTCTTGTCTAGCTTGTACCTTTCCATTGTATGATCATTTCTCTTAAGTCTTTTAAACTTTTCCAAATAAGAGATCTAGCTCTGATACCAATTATTGGAAATAATGGAATGGTGTATACTGAGAGGGGAGGGGTGAATAAGTACCCTTAATATTTTTAACACTTGACCTTTATCCATTTAGTAATCAATCGTATTACCAACCATATATGTTATTCTATCTTTGTGTATGTTATATAAAATCATAAACTCAATTAGCATGTAAACATTCATAGAAACATTCATGAAATGTAATAACACATGACACAAGATTTGGTAACGCAGAAAACCCCTGTTAGGAGGTAAAAATTGTGATGGGGATGAAATCCACAAAGATTCACTATTTGCAGAATGGAAGGGGCCAATTAAGACTTACAATTTTGATCACTTCAGATGATCTACCCTATTAGGAGTATCATCTAGAGACTAGTTGAGGTCTACTTTGTTAAGATCTTTATCACCACTATTTAGTGTGCACTTGGTTAAGAGATTTATAAAGGATTGTTAAATCCACCTTTCTCAAGGATTTCTTCTATTTTCTACACTTGTTAGAATATAGTAAAAAATATTCATTGACCTGAGTATATGCAATCTAGAATTTCTGATTATAGATCCAATAAAGACTACATGTATATTTATCACCTATTGTGATTAATCAATACCTCTGCTCTTCTCAGTAGCCTTGAATCTAGTTCTTGATAACCTATTTCATCTTTTGTTATTCTTTTGCATAAAAATCTCAGTTTGATCCATAAATGTGCTTCTCGGCTACAATCATTATCACATACATGTGTTCTGATAGATTACATATCTATTTATACAATGAGTTTGACCTAAACAAGTTTCACATATTACAATGATAACTCTATGGTCGAAGGTTTACAACTTGACCTTGATCTCCTAGTTTTCATGTTTTCAATCAGTTAGAGTAATTAAAACAATTACAATTAAATTAATGCTTGTCCCTCAAGAAATGGATTTAAAGCTAATAAAAAAGCTAAATATAAAACACAAGTGTTATATGTGACGTAGAAGTTAGATCCACATTTCTTAGAATTCTAATTGTCTCTTAGTAGACTGGTGCTCAGGTTTCTCTGTAGTCTGTCAGGTTCCTCAGGTATCTGTTATGTCGGGTTGCACTATAATCTTCTTTTTGGGTTCCTTTGTTGGGTTTTCTCTATCGGGTTTGCTCTGTCGGGTTACTCTATCGAGTTCCTCTTGTAAAATTGTTGGGTTGCACTGTGTCATTGGGTTCCTTGAACTTGTCTGTCAGGTTGCACTAAACCTGTCTATCGGTGTTGGTGTTACTGATGGTTTCAAAACCATTTTTCCTTTCATACTAATGGAAAAACATGTCTTCACAATTTACCACAAATTACTTCTAGACCAAATTCCAAATCATCTGAACGATTTCAAATGAAATAGTTTGACATAAATGAAAAAATAAATATATTTTCAAATATCCCCCCTTTTTCATTGACAACAAACAAAATTTTAAAAAATGGATGAAGAAAAGCAAATTACAAAATTAAAAATGAGTTACAACTTAAGTTGCTGCATAACTTTCTTCTTTCTTATTTTATTGTCTTAAATTGTTTTTTCTTCTTCTCCCCCTTTTGCCAATAATGACACATAAAATAAGACTCCCCCAGAAAAAGACACTCAAAGCTGAGGATGTTGAGGAGAAATAGGATTAGAGAGAACCATTTGAAATAATTTTCAGAAGTTTCCCAATAAATTTTGACAAACTGAAGAGCCTGAGTCCAAATTGAACAATTTTTAAAATGTTGAGCTCTACAACTCCATAGGTGTCTGGATCGGGAACATGTGCCAAAAGAAACTTGGCATGCTCAACCACTTTCCTTATTCTAGTGATATGCATATCTATTTCACTATAAATTCTAATAAAATATTTTTTTATAACATTCTTCTATGTAGACAAGAATTCCAGGCACTTTTGAATTCTTCAATCATATATTTTCATTGTTATCCACTATGGGATCAATAATTTAAGAATTCTATTGCATTTCTTATTTGAACTTAGATATCTTCTTTTTTACACCAGAAGTGGCCTTTGGACAACAAATACATGTTCGAAACATATCTACAATATCTAGAATAATAGATTCTAAATTATTTACCTTGTCTTCCAACATTTAATGACATTTAGATAAAGTTGCTTCCAGACCAGCAAGTCTTTGGACAAAGATTTTATTCTCTATATTTGAATCAGTTATTTTCTCTAGATTTGTTATGCCAATTTTTAATTTATCATACCCATCCTTTAATTGACACTCATTCTATCAGTTAGCACCAATTTCAATATTCGAAAGTTTCTCATGGAGAAACTTTAACTTATCTTCTATAAAGACCTTTAAAATAGAGATTTTCTGCATAGCTCTCTCATGTATCACATCTTGAAGATGTAGCACTTGTTGTGGAGAAAAAGAGTCTAGGTCCATTTTGATGAAATTATTTTTCCATTAGTATACTCAGAGGAAAAACACAGACAGAAAGAATTACTAGCAGACAATAGGCATCACCGGCGAACCATAAGCAGTACCAGTGAAATGCAAGCATACCCAACAGCACAAAGAATTTTTGAGAAAAAATGCTAAGTATAAATGTGACAAGCTTCACCGGCGAACACAAGAATTACTAGCAAACACAAGCATTACCAGCAACACAGTTTCCAGAATCAACCCGACAGGAACAGACAAGTATACCGGATGACATGTTCAAGAAGGAACACCGATGATCAAGAAAATAGACCATCAGAACTGACAGACAGATCAAGAACCCGCAAATTGTGGATCTGAGTTTTACACGTCGATTAAAGAAATGTAAATCTATTTATAGAGTTTTATTTTTTCTTTTAAATCATATTAGATGGTCTTGCATGCTTTATGTAAATGTTTTAAAGCATCCTTACAGATCTAAAGCATATCTAACTACAGATCAAGATCAAGTTGTATATCTTGAATCTAGATTTAACGTGTAAATGCATGAATCAAGAATTGAGCCTAGATTAGTATAAATAGATGTTCATACTCATTTGTGAGCACATTAATTCTTAATAATTGATAGCCACGAAGAGCATCTAAGGAGCAGAAGGCAGAATTCATGTAAAGAGCAGAAACAGAATACATCAGTTAACAAGAACACACAGAGGCTACCGACGAGCAGATAAAGGTAATACTCAATCATGGAAGGATGATTAACAGTATTTTTGGAGCTTCATAGGATCTATTTTATCAATAATTGAAGATTGCATTTATCATCAGATCAAAGACTTATGTAGTTACATTCTAACAAGTGCATCACATCTAAAATCCTTTTGTAGAAGGTGGACTTAACCGTCCTTTGTTAATCTCTTAACAGAGTGCACACTTAACAGTGTTGCTAAAGCTTCAAATGAAGTATATCTTAATAGGTCTCCACTATAATACTCCTAATAGGGTAGGTCATCAGAAGTGACCAAATTGTAAGCCTTAACCGACTCTTCTTATCTACAGATAGTGAAGTTTGTGGGTAACAATCCCCACTGCAATTTTTACTTCCTTAACAGGAGTTTTTTGCGATACCATATCTTGTGTTATGTGTTATCAAATTTCATGTATTTTTCTTTTACTGTTACACATCAAATGGAATGTATGATATGATTTCATATGCATAAAGAAAGATGAATAGATAGATAAGTTATTTTACAAACTCATGACTAAGGATTAATGGGCTAACCAAGAAAATTTTTAGTGGTACTGATTCACCCCTCCCCTCTCAGTACAAATTATCTCAATATAATTCCAACAATTGGTATCAGAGCTGAGTCTCTCTTTTGAAAATCTTAAAGACTTGAGAGAAAAGATCAGAGCACTGGATAAGTTTAGACTGGATATGACTATTGAGAATGAGCAGTTACAGATGCAAATAAACTTTGAGCAGTATAAGGAGGTGAAGATAAAGCTAAGAAAACTTCTTGATGAAAGACAGATTATGGCAACTAGGTAGAATGAGAAAGACTACAAAGAAATGGAAATACAAGAGTATTTTGAAGCAGCAGAATCATCAATGAACAAAGCTTCAAATGCTTCAGCTGAAGAGATAACAAGTATGCAGGAGATCAATCTACATCTGACAGATCAAATCAAGATGCTATAAATTGGCCAAGAGACTCAAATGGTAAAAATGATTGATGTTATGAATGATGCAAGAAAAGCTGAAAATGAAAGAACACTAACCATTGATGACAGAAGGAAAATTACAGAGAAGCTACAAGAAAAAGAATCAGAGATTCAAAGACTCACTAAGCATCACCATGAGGTCACCAACCAAATTATTCTTATGATCCAAGAAGAAAACAGACTAAATACAAAACTCATTGAAAGAATACAGATCATTGGTGAGCTAAGAGAAGAGAATGAGAAATTGAAGTATGAAATCAAAGTCCAGAATCAACACAATGAATTGATCAAAACGGCTAAGGATAGCAACAAACGGATGGATGACTTTCTTGATGGAAAAAGAAGAATCAACAACTACACAGGATTAGGGTACAATGAGAATGAAGAATCCTCTAATCAAACTGATAAGAGGAATTCTTTCACAACCCAAAGATCAAAGAAGATATCATGCAATCACTATGGAAAACTAGGCCACACCTCAAACATTTGCAGAAGCAAAATGAAAGGTATTTCTCAAGTACAATCTAATTTTATTGGTAATTGTTATAAATGTCAAAAGAAAGGACACAAGGCACATGAGTGCAGATCCAAAGTGATAAATCCAAAGAGAAAAACCTATATGGAAAAGTACTATCCTACATGCAAAATGAATGGACATACACATGAGGAATGCTGGAAAAAGATCAACAAAGCTTGGACTCAGAAAGAAACTGATAAAAGATAGAAACCAACCAGAAAGGGTAACTCATATGTTTGGGACTATAACACATGGGTAAATTGCACAACATGTGGAAGGTATGGACATATTGCTGTAAACTGTATGAGAAAGTGGACCAGAAGGTCAAGAGGATGGTCCAATCTAGGTATGGCATGTTTACACTGTCATAAAGTTGGACATGTGATAAAAGATTGCAAAGACCAATTGACAGACACAAATACTCATCCCAATGGAAATACCATTG
>MU226051.1:5329024-5345606 GCA_018584345.1 Thuja plicata | reverse complement strand
TCTCTTAACAGAGTGCACACTTAACAGTGTTGCTAAAGCTTCAAATGAAGTAGATCTTAATAGGTCTCCACTGTAATACTCCTAATAGGGTAGGTCATCAGAAGTGACCAAATTGTAAGCCTTAACCAGCTCTTCTTGTCTGCAGATAGTAAAGTTTGTGGGTAACAATCCCCACCGCAATTTTTACTTCCTTAACATGAGTTTTTTGTGATACCATATCTTATGTTATGTGTTATCAAATCTCATGTATGCTTCTTTTACTATTACACATCAAATGGAATGTATGATATGATTTCATATGCATAAAGAAAGATGAACAGATAGATAAGTTATTTTACAAATTGATGACTAAGGGTTAATGGGCTAACCAAGAAAAGTTTTAGTGGTACTGATTCACCCCTCCCCTCTCAGTACAAATTATCTCAATATAATTCAAACACATTTGACCTTGAGCTACTAGAAATTTTAGAAGACTTGGAGTAACTCCTGTTAGTGTGGAGGGAGAAAATGTTACTACTACAACACAACTAGTGATAATTGCATCATTATTCTTAATAATAGTTGACTCTTTTTTAGAACCGTAGCTATGTATATTTTTAATGAGTTTAGTGCATTATCATTTTGAAGATCTAAAATGATCATCTAGGTTTTCAAAGATATCATCTTGTCCTAAGATATAGGCAATTTTCACTTCTTCAATAGTATCAAAAGTTATACCTAGAGTAACATCTTCCTTCAAAACCTCAACAGTAGCAACATCTTCATTTTCAACCTCAACAATTTCTTTTCTCTTTGTTTCCCTTGGTGATAGGTAGAACATTAGAAGGGATATTTGTCAGAGCAATCTTTGGGTCCATTTAAAATTTTTCTTCTTTTCCTTTCTGGTGGAAAAAATACAAATGTTTCTTCTATAGTTTGTTAAATAATATATTCAGTTTACATCATCATCCTTTCGATATCTTCATGTTGATATTCCATTATAAAATTTATTTTATCACCTTTTTGGAATCTAGGATCAATCAACCAATGAACCATATCCTTTTCTTCTTGAGATAAAGAGTGATAGGCCCTATTAAATACAAAATTCTATATATTTGATTCTTTCATTATTGCATCTTTTCTTTTGGCCATAAGAATCTCAAAAAGTTCTTGACGAATCTCTGCTTATATTTCTTCAAAACATTTATTGAACATACTTAAGTACCTTATCATAGCTTTGTCCATGATGCCTTTATCATTTTTATCAACATTATCATATTCATTGTAAGGAATTCGTATCAAAGAAAACATTAATCAAAATTTCCAAAATAATTTATCTTTTTTGGGGCTCGAGTACTAACTTCTTTTTACCAGAGGTTCTTTCCTCCTCTCTTGGGTGGATTTTTAGTAATGGCTAATTATTATTTCTTCTTTATTGGTATAAATTTATACTTATCCTTTTCTTTCTTTCTTCTTTCTTGGTATAATTATGTACTTATCCTTTTCTATTTCATATTTTGAACTTTTCTCATAGTTGTATTGTTCCTTGTGAGCTCTATATTTTTTCCTTTGACCTTTCTTTTTCTACCAGAACTATTGTTAGTAATTTTTCTTGTAATCTCCTTTCCTAGATGAGATTCTAAGACCATGTTGTGGGATTAAAAACCTAGGACACAAACTCAAGACCTTTAGCAGAAAGGAGACAAGAGAAAGACAACATTGAAAGGGTTCAAAGACCTTCTACACTTTGAGTTCCACATCACTCAGGCGGGTATACCTTATCTGCAAACAAATAAACCCTTTGTGAAAAATAATAGCTTGCAGATGTATAACTGTGAAATAGTTTTCAAACCTTTAGGTAACATGTACCTCAATATTTTTACCAAATCTTATGCACTATCCCAATTGCATAAAGTATGTTTGAAAACTAGAACTATTCTAACTTCATCCTACAAACATGAAGGGAAAATATTTTCATTTATGTTTTGATTAATGGATCCCTAAAATACCCAAAATCCCACATAGACCAGTGCCTTATACAATGGGAAAAAATTCAAACATAACACTGCAAAAGAAGATCATGAATAAAGAAGACAACACATTCTAATATGTCTAATGCCTTGCATTGAACATACCCCATTGAGCAAGCTCTACTTGTGAATCCACCTATGTATTCAAATATGCAACTACCTATTCAAATTATTTAACCCTCCCCTTGGAAGAGACCCTAAAATAGACAATACATTAATCAACATCCATCGAAAGACAAGTTTGACATATCCTTGATACCCCAACTCATACACATCTGAAGACATCTTTAATCCTAGTTATCCTTTAAATAAATCTATTGTAGATCTAAAATAGACAAGACCAAAACACCTTTAATGCCTTAATCTACAAGATTCAAGTTGCATAATGAAGATAAATTGATAATAGAGAAACCATATTGGAATTTCATTCATCAAGCTAACTATTACATTTATGTTCTTCTCTGGAACTAGAAAGAGATCAAGAACACCCTATATGCAGAGAAAAGAAAGAAGTATTTTCAAAAGTAACCACACTTGTAACCTGCCTTGCCTTGCAAAGGATTTAGAGCCCTTACAACAGAGAAAATAAAGATACTTAAAGAATAAGGAAACCCTATAAATAATATCTAATTGACAACTATCCTTTCATATCTGATTTTCTCATTTCTTTCTTTATCCAACCAACTTGATCATTCTTTAAAAGATCTAAAATGGGATATGATATACACCACTTGACTCAGGAAAATAACCAACATTTATGTCTGAAATGATAGGAAGCTTTTAAGTGATCTTCCTCCTGTCATCAATTTCTAGTTTTCTTTCTTGCTCACCTTGTCTAGCATTATTCATAACCTCAATCATTCTTACCATCTGTGTCTCTTGACTGATTTACAGTGATTTTAATTGTTCATCCAGATATTTATTGGGTTCATTTAGACTTGTTATGCTTCCTTCAGATGTGTCTGATGTGTTTCTAGATGTAGATCCTGAAGAATCAAATAAATCAGGTATCTCTTCTTCATGATAGCTTGTTTCATTATAGTGAGATGCCATAATCTTTCTTTCATCCAGTAGCTATCTCATCTTGACTCTGGCTTCTTTATATTGGTCATAGAATAATTGTATCTCTAACTTATGATTCTCAATACTCTTGTCTAGCTTATACCTTTCCATTGTATGATCATTTCTCTTAAGTCTTCTAAACTTTTCCAAATAAGAGATCTAGCTCTGATACCAATTGTTGGAAATAATGGAATGGTGTGTAGTGAGAGGGGAGGGGTGAATCAGTACCCTTAAAATTTTTATCACTTAACCTTTATCCTTTTAGTAATCAATCATATTACCAACCATATATGTTATTCTATCTTTGTGTATGTTATATAAAATCATAAACTCAATCAGCATGTAAACACTCATAGAAACATTCATGAAATGTAATGACACATGACACAAGATTTGGTAATGCAGAAAACCCCTGTTAGAAGGTAAAAATTACGATGGGGATGAAATCCACAAAGCTTCACTATCTGCAGAATGGAAGGGGCCAGTTAAGACTTACAATTTTGATCACTTCTGATGATCTACCCTATTAGGAGTATCATGTAGAGACTGGTTAAGGTCTACTTTGTTAAGAGCTTTATCACCACTATTTAGTGTGCACTCGGTTAACAGATTTGCAAAGGATTTTTAAATCCACCTTTCTCAAGGATTTCTTCTATTTTCTACACTTGTTAGAATGTAGTAAAAAATATTCATTGACCTGAGTATATGCAATCTAGAATTGCTGATTACAGATCCAGTAAAGATTACATGTATATTTATCACCTATTGTGATTCATCAATACCTCTGCTCTTCTCGATAGCCTTGAATCTGGTTCTTGATAACCTATTTCATATTTTTTTATTCTTCTAAATAAAACTCTCAGTCTGATCCATAGATGTGCTTCTTGGCTACAATCATTATCACACACATGTGTTCTGATAGATTACATATCTATTTATACAATGAGTTTGACCTAAACGAGTTTCACATATTACAATGATAACTCTATGATCAAAGGTTTACAACTTGACCTTGATCTCCTAGTTTGCATGTTTTCAATAACTTAGACTAATTAAAACAATTACAATTACATTAATGCTTGTCCCTCAAGAAATGGATTTAAAGCGAATAAAAAAGCTAAATATAAAACACAAGTGTTATATTTGACGTAGAAGTTATATCCACATTTCTTGAAATTCTAACTGTCTCCCAGTAGATTGGTGCTTGGGTTGCTCTGTAGTCTGTCAGGTTCCTCAAGTATCTCTTATGTCAGGTTGCATTGTAATCTTCTTTTCGAGTTCCTTTGTCGGGTTTGCTCTGTCGGGTTACTCTGTGAGGTTCCTCTTGTTAAATTGTTGGGTTGCACTGTGTCATTGGGTTCCCTAAACTTGTCTGTCGGGTTGCACTAAACATATCTATCGGTGTTGGTGTTACCGATGGTTTTAAAACCATTTTTCTTTTCATACTAATGGCAAAACATGTCTTCAAAATTTACCACAAATTACTTCCAGACCAAATTCCAAATCATCCGAACGATTTCAAATGAAATAGTTTGACATAAATGAAAAAATAAACATATTTTTAAATATTCCCCCTTTTTCATTGATGACAAACAAAATTTTTAAAAATGGATGAACAAAATAAAATTACAAAATTAAATATGAGTTACAACCTAAGTTGCTGCATAGCTTTCTTCTTTCTTATTTTATTGTCTTAAATTGTTTTTTCTTCTTCTCCTCCTTTTATTAAGAATGACACATAAAATAAGACTCCCCCAGAAAAAGACACTCAAAGCTAAGGATATTGAGGAGAAATAGGATTAGAGAGAACCATTTGAAATAATTTTCAGAAGTTGCCCAATAAATTTTGACAAATTGAAGAGCCTGAGTACAAATTGAACAATTTTTAAAATTTTGAGCTCTACATCTCCATAGGTGTCTGGATCAGGCACATGTGCCAAAAGAAACTTGGCATGCTCAACCACTTTCCTTATTCTAGTGAGATGCATATCTATTTCACTATAAATTCTAATAAAATATTTTTTTATAATATTCTTCTATGTAGACAAGAATTCCAAGCACTTTTGAATTCTTCAATAAGATATTTTCATTGTTATCCACAATGGGATCAATAATTTAAGAAATCTATTGGATTTCTTATTTGAACTTGATATTTTATTTTTAACACCAGCAGTGGCCTTTGGACAACAAATACATGTTTGAAACATATCTACAATATCTAGAATACTAGCTTCTAAATTATTTACCTTGTCTGCCAACATTTAATAACATTTAGATAAAGTTGCTTCTAGACCAGTAAGTCTTTGGACAAAGATTTTATTCTCTATATTTGATTTAGTTATTTTCTCTAGATTTGTTATGCCAATTTTTAATTTATCATAAGCATCCTTTAATTAACACTCATTCTATCAATTAGCACCAATTTCAATATTCGAAAGTTTCTCATGTAGAAACTTTAACTTATCTTCTACAAAGACCTTTAAAATAGAGATTTTTGCATAGCTCTCTCATGTATCACATCTCGAAGATGTAGCACTTGTTGTGGAGACAAAGAGTCTAGGTCCATTTGACCTTGAGCTACTAGAAATTTTAGAAGACTTGGAGTAACTCCCGTTAGTGTGGAGGGAGAAAATGTTACTACTACAACACAACTAGTGATAATTGCATCATTATCCTTAATAATAGTGGACTCTTTTTTAGAACCGTAGCTATGTATGTTTTTAATGAGTTTAATGCATTATCATTTTGAAGATCTAAAATGATCTTCTAGGTTTTCAGAGATATCATCTTGTCCTAAGATATAGGCAATTTTCACTTCTTCAATATTATCAAAAGTTATACCCAGAGTAACATCTTCCTTCAAAACCTCAACAGTAGCAACATCTTCATTTTCAACCTCAACAATTTATTTTCTCTTGGTTTCCCTTGGTGACAGGTAGAACATTAGAAGGGATATTTGTCATAGAAATCTTTGGGTCCGTTTCAACTTTTTCTTCTTTTCCTTTCTGGTGGAAAAAATACAAATGTTTCTTCTATAGCTTGTTAAATAATATATTCGGTTTACATCATCATCCTTTTGATATCTTCATGTTAATATTCCATTATAAAATTTATTTTATCCCCTTTTTGGAATCTAGGATCAATCAACCAATGAACCATATCCTTTTCTTCCTGAGATAAAGAGTGACAGGCCCTATTAAATACAAATTTCTATATATTTGATTCTTTCATTATTGCATCTCTTCTTTTGGCCATAAGAATTTCAAAAAGTTCTTGACGAATCTCTGCTTATATTTATTCAAAAAATTTATTGAACATACTTAAGTATCTTATCATAGCTTTGTCCATGATGCCTTTATCATTTTTATCAACATTATCATATTCATTGTAAGGACTTGGTATCAAAGAAAACATTAATCAAACTTTCCAAATTAATTTATCTTTTTTGGGGCTCAGGTTCTAACTTCTTTTTACCAGAGGTTCTTTCCTCCTCTCTTGGGTGGATTTTTAGTAATGGCTAATTATTATTTCTTCTTTTTTGGTATAAATTTATACTTATCCTTTTCTATCTTTCTTCTTTCTTGGTATAATTATGTACTTATCCTTTTCTATTTCATATTTTGAACTTTTCTCATAGCTTTATTGTTCCTTGTGAGCTCTATATATTTTCCTTTGACCTTTCTTTTTCTACTAGAACTATTGTTAGTACTTTTTCCTGTAATCTCCTTTCCTAGATGAGATTCTAAGACCATGTTGTGGGATTAAAAAGCTAGGACACAAACTCAAGACCCTTAGCAGAAAGGAGAGAAGATAAAGACAACATTGAAAGGGTTCAAATACCTTCTACACTTTGTGTTCCACATCACTCAGGCGGGTATACCTTATCTGCAACCACATAAACCCTTTGTGAAAAACAATAGCTTGCAGATGTATAACTGTGAAATAGTTTTCAAACCTTTAGGTAATATGTACCTTAATGTTTTTACCAAATCTTATGCACTATCCCACTTGCATAAAGTATGTTTGAAAACTAGAACTATTCTAACTTCCTCCTACAAACATGAAGGGAAAATATTTTCATTTATGTTTTGATTAATGGATCCCTAAAATTAACAAAATCCCACATAGACCAGTGCCTTATACAATGGGAAAAAAGTCAAACGTAACACTGCAAAAGAAGATCATGAATAAAGAAGACAACACATTCTAATATGTCTAATGCCTTGCATTGAACATACCCCATTGATCAAGCTCTACTTGTGAATCCACATGTGTATTCAAATATAAAACTACCGATTCAAATTATTCAACCCTCCCCTTGGAAGAGACCCTGAAATAGAAAATACATTAATCAACATCCATCGAAAGACAAGTTGGACATATCCTTGATACCCAAACTCATTCACATCTGAAGACATCCTAAATCCTAGTTATCCTTTAAATAAATCTATTGTAGATCTAAAATAGACAAGACCAAAACACCTTTAATGCATTAATCTATGTGATTGAGGCTGCATAATGAAGATAAATTGATAACAGAGAAACCATATTGGAGTTTCATTCATCAAGCTAACTATTACATTTATGTTCTTCTCTGGAACTAGAATGAGATCAAGAACACCCTATATGTAGAGAAAAGAAAGAAATATTTAAAGAAGTAACCACACTTGGAACTTGTCCTACCTTGCAAAGGATTCAGAACCCTTACAATAGAGAAAATAAAGATACTTAAAGAATAAGGAAACCCTAAAAATAATATCTAATTGACAACTATCCTTTCATATCTGATTTTCTCTTTTCTTTCTTTATCCAACCAACTTGATCATTCTTTAAAAGATTTGAAATGGGATACGATCTACACCACTTGAATTGGGAAAAAAACCAACATTTATGTCTGAAATGATAGGAAGCAGACTAGGGTTGTAGAAAGTATATAAATCTAAACAAAAAACCTGAAGTCAGTACCACATGGAAATAAGAAACCATAGTCAATAGAAGACTATCCTCTAGCACCTTGTGGCCGCATAAATTCAATCCAAAAGATCAGATTGATCCATTTAATAGCCCTACAACCTGGAAAGTAATGCCACCGCTTGGAAACCCTAAGAAACCATTTAAATATTTGAAAATATGATTCCAATGACTACAGGTGGCACAAAATATAACGTGGATGGCTCAGATTGTATCCTTTACTCAACTTTAAAACATAGCTGTAGATTATCTTTTAAATACCTGGGAGCCATGATTTGTTCCGGACACGCGTCGCTCTGTTGCGATGACTCTATTGGTATCCTTTGATCACCTTTTGATTAAGGCTTAATGCACACTGCATGATCAAACCATATCAAGTTTACCTTTAACCTATGTTTGAGTGTTGACCAAGATCTGAGATGCGACATGTTTGACAGTTGCGATGCCTTGATGAGTATCCTTCGAGAATATTTAATTTAAGGCATAGGGTGAATGGTTAAATATTTTGAAATCTATGAGAAATTTAACCCTTCATCACATCTCAGACCCACGAACACAAGATTCCACATGTCAAACACTCGCAATGCCTCAATGGTTAAAATTAGTTTACTTTCTATCCCTGACAATGCGCTTGTGGTCCAATGAAAAAGATCTCACGGTATCCTAACTTTACTTTACCTCCATCCACATTCCACATGTCCTTCAAGAATGAATCCTTAATGACTAAATAGTCTTTATCTTATGTTTAAGGCTTAGTGCCCACCACTTGATTGAAATGATCTGACGGTCCCACTTACTTTACAAACCATAGGCCCCACTTCCTGAAAAGGACATGTGTCTAAAAGGAGTGAAGCCTCAATGAATAACTACCTCGCATCTTGACCTTCATGGGAACACAAAACCCATCAGATTAGATCAGATCAAACCACACATTAACTTTCCTATTTTCTTGGCAACTTTCCACTTGGCGTGTAGTCGTGATGCTGCAAAAGTTAAAAAACTTGTATCTTTGGATAACGGAAACATGCCAGCCACATGATAGGATATGATCTAACGGTCCATGAACCTGCTTAAATCTTTGATTTCAAAGGGAAACTTGGCATCATGATGTGATTCCTTTCACAATAATCCTCGTGCATCGTCTGATCGCGGGATAGTGATAGTTGTAGGATGAAATCTGAAATGTAAGAATCTTATCTTCCTTTAGCCAGACAACCATGTTCCACGTGTCACCCTGTGATTCGCTAGGACCTCTACCATCAAACCATCCTACTTGGCCCTGCCACCTATCAGTCTACCACATGTCAGCTAGTCATAATGTTGCAATTAGACTGGACCTGTTGTTACTCAGAGTGCGGTGTAGCGCCCTGCCGACATTTGTCACCACGTGAAACATTCTGCCATGTCATCTCTATACGGGCCCACAAAATTGCCTCCATATTTTCCAGATGGTCACCACTAACCACCTCTTAACCAATTGACCTCGAACTACTGGCCAAAAATCCATGTGCCTTTCGACACTTAACCACTGTGGGCTAGGATATAAAATGTTAAGTTCTTTTACCGCACAACCAATGTGGGACAAAGGACCTGGAATGCCTCAAAAAAAAAACCAGACTAGCGAAGGCACCATGGACACTCTTACTATTTCTAACCCCTCTTGATTGCATAGAGACCACCTGAGAGAAACAAAACATGACGTCCTTTTCCCTCTGCAACCTTCTCACATGAGATAAAGAACAAAAACCTCTGCAATTTGAAGATTTCTGCCATGAAAAGAAAGTTGAAGCTCTGCAAAAAGCTTAAAATGGTACTCACAGAAATGAGTACTAACAACTACATCATCAAAAACTAAGGTGGAAGACGATGTTGGATGATTGTTGAACATGTAAGCATTTTTTTTTGGGTGTGTTGACATTAATGTTTTGTCATTGATTTCAACATACTGGTTACTATTTTAGACACTATGTTCAATGTGTTTGGTGAAGAAGATTTATGTTGTTCAAGTGCTATATTGAAGATCTTGTGTTGCGATCATAATGCATTATTCCATGGTGTTTTTAGTTGGTCTAAAAAGGTTCACGGGTGTTGGGATAACAGTTTGAGGTAGGTTTTATCATGTTATTGGTTGTTGTTGTTGTTGTTGTTGCAGTGTTCCTATGTACAAAGGTTGAGTATTTGGATGGGTACATCTTTGATTTGATGTTTTAGAGGTTGTGAAGCTGGTGATTGCATGGTGCCTTATCATCATGCTCAAAAATTGTGTTTTTCATGATTTAGAGTATGTCAAGAAATATTTTTTTATGACAGAGTTTGGTTTTTGGTGTTCCCATTAATCAGAGATAGAGATGAGATGATGCGAGTATTCTGAATGCTACTCATGTTTCTTGTTGGTGTTCTTGGATTGTGTAATGATCATTTTGTTGGAATACATTATTGGATGTGATTATATTTATTGTTTTGGGTAGCGTGTTGGTGTTTCTTCATTTAGGTCTTAGCCAACTTGATGGAGGAACGTGTTGAGATTATTGATTTTATTTTGGTGATACACTATTGTTTTTCATGGTTGGAGATTTGGGTCCTATATAAGTCTTAGCTGACTTGATTTGGACCAGTTTGGAGATTGATCTTATTATTTACATACTTTATTTTAATAGGTCTAGCTGACCTAGTGGTTGATTATTATTTGTAATCGGTATAAATAAAGATAATTTTGTAATTGTAATTGTGAGAGAGATGTGGTACTACATGATGATAAGAATAATTGTTGTTGCTTTAAGACATAGTTGTTGGAAAGTGACATTGCCAGCAATTGTTATTTTGTCATTTCTGTCAAACCTTAATTGGTGAGACTATTGTTATCTATTTGAGTACCATATCTATTGTTGATGAAGAAGATTTAACAAGAAGACCAAGTGAATGGTTAAGTTAAGGTAAATAAAAGGGTACTTGATTAGTTGGCACTCTGGAAAAGTAATTAGTTGTTTATCTTTCAAAGACAATTTTTCTGGTTGTTTTGTGCCGAGCAAGTTTGGCTTGTGTCGAGCAAAGTTACTTGTGCCAAGTAAAGTTTTTTGTGCTAACCAAATTTGTTTGTGACGAGAAAGTTTGTTTAGTGCCGAGCACCAGTGAAATTGCCGAGTGAAAACAGTGATGTTGGCCGACTTACAGTAATTGGATTAATGATGAGATTTGAGATCTCTGGTCGACTTAGTTAATTTTATTGGGATATGTAATGTTAATTAAAGATTGATCAATGTCATTTAATGTATGGGTAACCATAATTAATGCATGGTTTCAAGATTTAATTAGAGACTACTTTGGAGAAGTAAATGTAATGAAATGAAGGAATGATCTGTTGGATCTGACCTAACCTAAGATATACGATCTTGATTAAGTGACAAAGATTTATCTGACCTAGACAGAGAGGTTTATGATAACCTCAAGGGGTTATTCATGAAGTGTGTAACTGTGGAAGTGGATGTATGTATGCAAGAGGATTGTATAGTTGATTTACTGATTGGCATGACCTAGCAGAGAAGGCTGAATACAGAAGTAGAGAGTTGCATGTGTGATTGCTTTATGGATTTCTAAGCAGATCATAAGATTGAAATGACAATGTAGGCCATCCAGTAAGTTAACGTCAGAGTTGTAATTGGATCAGAATTTGCAAAGTAAGTTGTATGTATCAAATCACAACTACTGATTAATTTCTAACCATTGTATCAGTTAAAATCCTTTAACAAGGTTGACCTAACAGTCATTTGTATAAATCCTCTAAAAAGGTGACATTCAGGTGGAATGTTCTAAGTCCTCTAACAAGTCCACTCCTGATAGGGAGATTAAATCCTTTAAATAGGTCACACCTAACTGTGTGTTATTGTAACCTTTAATAGGGTTGGCTCCTCATCGAGCTCACTTCAGAAGAGTGAAACTTGGTAGCATGTTACTGGTGGTTTTTCCCATATTGGGTTTCCATGTTAAATACTTGTGTCAACTTGTGTGAATGCTTATGATTTGTTTTATTGTTATGTTTCTACAAGTTAATTACATTATACAGTAAATTTCATGATTAAAGTTGTTGACATATGCTACTGCTGCTGAGTAGATCTGAAATACAGAAATTTTTACTTACTACATCTAGACCTGAGGATAACTAATTCACCCCTCCCCTCTCAGTTATTCTAAATTCATTCTAACAATTGGTATCAGAGCTTTGGTCTCCTGAAAATAGTTTGAAGGTACTTGGAGCAAAAAGATCAGGATGTATAAGAAGGAGGTTCTGGAGATGAACAAAGATAACTTCCCTACATGGCAGAGTTTAATGAAACTGCATCTGGTTGGTATTGGAGATGATGCTAAGAGACTTACTGAAAATGACTATATATCACTTACTACTCTCACAGTTGCACAACTAAGAGAAAAGTAAGAGCACAATCAAGAAATGTTGGAGATTGCCTCCTCATTGAGCTATTCAGAGTTTGATGATATAAAGAGCTGCACAAATGCAAAGTAGATGTGGGATAAAATTGCAACTGTCTATGGTGGAGACACAAATGTGCTAAGAGCTAAATCAAAAAGTTTAAGAGGTAAGTTTGATGAGATGAAAATGCAAGAAGGTGAAAATGTGAATCAGTATTATGGTAGAGTAAACGAAGTTGTAAATGCCATTAGAGGAGCTAATGGAACAATACATGAGAACACTATTATGAGCAAGGTATTGAGAAATTTACTTCTTGTATATGCTATTAGAGTTTCTGTAATTCAAGAACTGAGATGTACTCCTAACAATAATCTGAATCTGGAAAATCTGATAGGCAGACTCATTGCATTTGAAATGTCAAATTATGATAACTATAATCCACAAGGTATTATTCTGCTTTTAGATCACAGTTGGTTCTTAATAAATCTAAGAAAGGAAAGAAACATGTGAACAGTGATAGTGACACTATTGATGATGATCTTGAAGAGCTTGAAGTACTTATGGAAAAAAGGCTATCCAGAGGAAAAGGAAAATACAGAGGTAAACTTCCTATCATGTGTTTTTCATGCAATAAAGTTGGTCATATAGCTGCTAGATGTCCTGATAAGAATGAAAAATATGAAAGAAAGGCCAAAAATTACAAGGAAAACAAAGACAGAAAGGATGACCGAGTCTTTAGAAAATATAAGGATTACAAAGACAAAGTTAAGAAATCTTTTTATATTGCTGAAGAAACTTCTGACAATAATATTGACAATTCTGATGACAATGATATAGAAGTTGTTTATGTTGCAATGAAAGAAGATTCTGATGATGATGAGAAAATTGCATTAATTTCTTATAAGAGTAAAAGTGATCATTGGATCATTGATAGTGGTTGTTCCCATCATATGACTGGTGACAAGGATAAGTTTGAAACCCTAAACCAATGCAAAGGAGGATATGTAAAATTTGGTAATGATGCACCATGTCTTATCAAAGGTAAAGGATTGACTAACTTGACTGAAAAAATCAGATATGATGATGTGTATTGGGTAGATGATCTTAATTAAAATTTGCTGAGTGTTGCACAGCTGAACACTTCTGGTTACAGAGTTGAGTTCCATCACAGAAAAGCAAAGATCTATAATTCTACTAGAGAACTAGTTGGAAGTGGTGATCAGACTAAAGGTAATTTGTTCTATCTGGATTTATTTGAAGAAACATGTTTGTTTGCAGAGTAAAATGATGTTTGGTTATGGCATAATATGTTGTGTCATGTGAAATTTGATAACTTGGTAAGTATAAGTAAATTGAAAAGGGTTAGAGGGCTACCTAAGTTAAAGAAACTTGAGAATGCAATATGCAAACAATGTCAACTAGGAAAGATGACTAAGTCTAGTTTCAAGAGTAAAACACATATTTCAGAAGAAATTCTAGAATTAGTCCATACTGATCTCTGTGGTCCCATTGGAGAAAGAAGCTACTGTGGTGCTAGATACTTTATTCTATTTGTTGATGATTATTCAAGGATGATGACTGTAATGTTTCTCAAGAAAAAAACTGATGTATTCCAGTTATTTAAATAGTACTTACCTAAAGTTGAAAAGGAAATAGGAAAAAGTTTGAAATGCTTAAGATTTGATAGAGGTGGAGAGTTTATTTCTAATGAGTTCAACAGGTTCTACAATGACCGAGGCATAAAGAGACAGATGTTCGCACTAAGGACACCTCCACAAAATGGTATTGCTGAACGTAGGAACAGATCTATCATGGACTGTGCAAGAACACTAATGATGGAGAAGAATATTGCATAGAAATACTAGAAAGAAGCTATAAGTACTGCAGTCTATACTTTAAAAAGAGTACAAGTCAATAAAGGTAAAAATGCTACATTTTATGAACTTTGGTATGGTTATGCACCTAGTGTAAAGTATTTGGAAGAAAATGTTTTATACTAAAGGACAAAAAAAATGGAAAACTTGATGCTAAAGGTGAAGAAGGTATATTCCTTGGTTATTCAATGAAAGTCAAAGCATACAAATGTTTGAATTCTAATACTAACAAAATTGTAGAAAGTGCAAATGTTAGAATTGATGAGTTTGCAGAAAGGAATGAATCTGAAAGTACACAAGAGCCTGAAAGCTACAGATCATTCATATATCTAGATGAGGAAGATTATAATTGATTACTTGAGGCTACTGCCGAGCAACAGCATGCACCTGCCGAGTCACAGAGTGGAGTTGCCGAGCTATAGCAAGTGAATGTCGAGCTATCTGATGGAGATGTCGAGTCTCAAAATCAACTAGAACTAAACACAAACATTGAATATGAAACAAGACCTGAGCCTACTCTAGCGAAATACGTGAGGAGACACGACAATTATGATCAAAACATTGGATCAAAGGATTCTACATTTATGACATAAAGTAAGTTGAGAAATGGCACATGTCTGTTATGTGAATTTGAGCCTAAAATTGTGAAAGATTATTTAGAAAATGAAGATTGGATACAGGCAATGAATGAGGAAATTGAAAAAATTGAGAAGAACAAGACTTGGACACTTGTACCTAGGCCGAAGGATAAAAATTTAATTGATACAAAGTGGGTATTCAGGAATAACCTGAATGAGCATGGAGATGTGACTAGAAAAAAAGCTAGACTGGTATGAAAGGGTTATGCATAGGAGGAAGGAATTGACAATAGTGAAACATTCGCCCCGGTTGCAAGATTGGAAGGAGTCAGAACCTTACTTGCATATGCAGCCTATAAAGGATTCAAAGTTTATCAAATAGATGTGAAATCTGCATTTCTCAATGGTATCTTGGAAGAAGAAGTGTATATTGAGCAAGCTGATGGTTTTGTTGACCCAAAAAAAAGGAATATGGTTTCCAGATTGCACAAAGCATTATATGGACTGAAGCAAGTGCCAAGAGCATGGTATGAGAGATTGCACAATTATCTGATCAAGATTGGATTTGCAAGAACCAATGACAACATCAACCTGTACTTAAAGATAGAGAAAACAAAAGGTACATTATTAGCTAAAAATTTTGTAGATGACATCATATTTAGTGGACAAGATGTGTTATGCTAGAAATTTGTAATAGAGATGTAAACTGAATTTGAGATGTCTATGTTTGGTGAAATAAAATTCTTTGTTGGCTTACAAATTTATCAAATGAAGAATGATATCTATATCACTCAATCTAAATATATCAAGGAGATACTGAATTTTTTTGGAATGGAAGAGTCCAAACAAGTGAGTACACCCATGGCTACTGGACAGAAGCTGACAAAAGATGATGACACAAAAGAAGTGAACCAAACACTCTACAGATCAATGATTGGAAAACTATAGTATGTTGTACATAGTAGACCTGACATTGCTCTAGCTGTTGGAATTGTTGCAAGGTTTTATGCTAACCCCAAGGAAACTCACATGATGGCAATAAAAATGATTCTAAGATATTTGAAAGGAACTGATGACTATGGTCAATACTACAAGAAGAATGACAAATTTGAACTCAGAGTTTACACTGACTCTGATTGGGCTGGAAATGTTGATGACAGGAAAAGAACTACTGGTGGAGCATTTATTTTAGGTAAAAGATTGATCTGATGGACAAGCAACAAACAAAAATTCACCTCACAGTCTATAGCTGAAGCTAAGTATGTGGCAACAGCAGTCAATTGTTCTAACATTGTGTGGTTGAAGATACTACTGAAAGGTATGAAGGAATAAATCATTGAACCAATTGTCATAAATTGTGATAACATGAGTGCCATTAATATTTATAAAAACCCTATTATGCGCTCGAAGACAAAGCACATAGCTATCAAGTATCATTACTTGAGGGAGCTAGTTCAGAACAAAGAAGTGAGACTGTATTATGTAAACACTAAAGAACAATTAGCAGACATATTCACAAAGTCACTACCCAAGGATGATCATGAGTATCTATGAGGTAAAATGGGGGTGATTCCCCTAACTGAGGCTAATTAAGTTTTGTATGGTACTGTTGCATCAAATATTACATTCAAAATACTTGACACATTGATGCACAGTAAGTCACAC